>VWPU01002861.1:0-25720 GCA_013398955.1 Callaeas wilsoni | reverse complement strand
GAGAGAGAGAGAGAGAGAGAGAGACGCCCCTCTTGGGTTGTTTCCTCCTGGATTTGTGTCCAAACAAGCACAGTAGGTAACATACATACATGCATAGTGATGTACCCCAGTGCCCAGGAAGGTTATCAGGTGACCTTGAATGTGATCACATGGCACATACAGGACAACCAAGGGATGAGGCTCAGCCAGAAGAGATTTAGGAAAGGCAGCTCCTGCATGACCAACCTGATCTCCTCTTATGATCAGGTGACCTGCCCGGGGGGATGACAGAAAGTCTGTGGATATAGTCTCCCTTCAGCAAAGCTTTCAGAGTTTACTGTCTCCCGAAGCATTCTGCTGGAGAAGCTGTCAGCCCATGTCTTGGACAAGCGCACTCTTCACTGGGTTAAAAACCAGCTGGGTGGCTGGGCCTAGAGAGTGGTGATGAATGGTGCTGACACCTCAGGTGTCAGAAATAATGTTTCACTCAGAGAGTTACAGGGAGTAAGACAGTTGTGAAACAGGTCTTGGTCTACCCCTGAAACAGGCCTCATAGCCTCGAAGGACACTGAACAAAGGACCACCTGGGCTTTTTTATAACCTGTGCAAGTCTGGGGCCTTTCGGCTGAGTCATCAGCTCCTGCTGTTCTCTGTTGTCACTGGGCTGGCACCACACAGCCTCATGCACTTTGTGGTGCAAGGGATCAGTGCCAGTTCACAGCCTCCTGGCCTCAGGCGCGCGTGAACTCAAGCTCAATCAGCAGCTGCACACCGAGACAACTGGGTAAAAGGCAGTTCGGCAGGGGGGGATTGTGACCTTCGACTCATGGATCAAGAAACCCACTGACTCAAAAGAAAAGCAAGACTGAGTATGCAGACTAATTAGCATGAGAAGCAAGAGAATCATTCAACCAAGAGAACACAGAATACTAATTAATAGGAGAACTAGGTAACTTCTAGCCAATATGCCTCTATTTGTTTGCTAAAGTGGATATATAGTGTAAAGTTTCAAGAATAAGTGTTAGCTTTGCAGATTTACCACACAGCACTCATCTAAGCACAAATATAAAAGAAACAAATACCTCTGCTCTGTTTGTGAGATTGGCTTACTGCACACCAGCTGACAACAATTTTAGGGACAATGGTGCCACAACCAATTGGCAGACAGGCAGTAGTGAGGTTCCCGAAGCTTCAGCACTGGCCCCAATGCTGTTTAAATCTTTACTGATGATTTGGATGAGGGGACCGAGTTTACCCTCAGTAACTTCATGGGTAAGACAAGTTGGAGTGTTGATCTGCTGGAGGGCAGGAAGGCTCTGCAAAGGGATCTGGGCGGGCTGGATCATGGCCTGAGGCCAATGGTGTGAGGTTCAACAAGGCCCAGTGGTGGGTCCTGCCCTTGGGTCACAACAACCCCAGGCAGCTCCACAGGCCGGGGCAGAGTGGCTGGAAAGCTGCCCAGTGGGAAAGGACCTGGGGGTGCTGGGGACAGCGGCTGAACATGAGCCAGGGTGTGCCCAGGTGGCCAAGAAGGCCAGTGGCATCCTGGCCTGGATCAGCAATAGTGTCGCCAGCAGGACTAGGGCAGTGATGGTCCCCATGTACCCAGCACTGATGAGGCGGCGTCTGGAATCCTGTGCTGTTCTGAGCCCCTCAGTTCAAGAAAGACATTGAGGCACTGGAGTTTATCCAGGGAAGAGCAACAAAGCTGGTGAAGGGTCTAGAGAGTGGGTCCTACGAGGAGCAGCTGAGGGAGCTGGGATTGTTTATCCTGGAGAAAAGCAGGCTCAGGGGTGACATTATCACTCTCCACAACTGCCTGACAGGTGGGTGCAGCCAAGTGGGGGTCAGCCTCTTCTCCCAGACAACAAGCTACCAGATGAGAGGAGATGGCCTCAAGCTGCAGCAGAGGAGCTTCAAGAAAGAAATGGGTTGTTAAGCACTGGAATGGGCTGCCTAGGGAGGTGGTGGAATCACCATCCCTGGAGGTGTTCAAGAAATGACTGGACATAGCAATACTTGGTCAGCAGGTGGTGATCAGTCAAAGATTGCACTAATGATCTCAAAGGTCTTTTCTAAACTACATGATTCTGTGAATAACATAGTTCTCTGTGGAAAAAAAAAACCAAACTGTCTTTTTAAAGACACAGACCTTATCTCAGTACGGCTGAAATACTTCCCAACATTGGTGTGACCCAACACCTCCCCCACCCCAGCTCTTGGCAGGCATTTCAGAATCTAGCTCACCATTTGGTCCCACTCCACTCCTTTTTCTGTGTCTGTACTACGCAGCCATTCCACACCTAAATGAGGTTGCACGCTGACTAATTTAACCTTATTTTAAGACTAACTTTACATTTCTGTAGTATTTTTTTGCATACATACTAGCATTTATTCTAGCCAAACTATTTATAATACTATTTCTGCCACACCTACTTCTATTTTTAATCAACTGGGAAGCAAGCAAGCAACACTGAGATGGAGATCACACATCTTAAGTAACAGCTGAAAATATCTAATTATAACTTGGTATTGCCTTGTATGGAACTAAAGTTTTAGTAAGGAGAAAAGGGCATACTGTGGATTTTTTTCCCCAGTTTGGGGTAGAATGTTACAAAACCTATCTAGTGCAACGAATATTACACTACTGACAGACTGACTTGGTCAGGAGAATGATTTTATAAGGAAGACAATCTTAACTTGTCAGGGAGGATCCATCCATAATATTTGACTGTAACATATCTTCTGTTTCTATTTATACATCTGCCAGACTCTCTAACCTTTGGTAAACATAACTTTCTAGCAATCAATTTGCCATCAAATCAACCTTCTGTCAGCTGTTGCCACAGAGCAGTGCTAGGGAACAGCGCTTCGTTCTCTGCACTCCCCTGCCTACTAGATTATTTCTTTTTTATATGAGCAGATCCTGTGATGAACACGTTACACTAATATCCTACTCTTACAATAAGACTCTGATTTGTGTTGATTTTATGGTAAAAAGCAGTAAAATTTTAGGAGTGTACATTTAAAACATACTTAAGGTGGAGCCTAGAAAGATATAAAATAGCAGCTGATCCATCTAGCCATTTATTTATTATCAGTAGCCATAAATAAATCATTATTTTTAATGAGACTTCTCAACTATTTAAGACCTCCAGTCTAGGTTTAGCAGGTAGAGACATGGTTCTCAACAGCAAACTATTTCTTTACAATTACAAATCATGAGCCACTAAGATAGAGAAAACAGTTGTAGAAAAATTTTATCAGCTCAGAAAGTACAATAAATTACTATTTTAAATTCAGAAATTACTTTATAAGCAAGAAAGTATCAGGTTTTTTTAAAAAACTTCTGCAGAAATTATTCAGTATGAGTTGAGGGAAGACTACTTTGCTCTGTAACTAATTGACAGGGTACTCACACCAGAATGTGTGTAAAAGCAACCAATCTATCTGTGCTGAAATGTCTTCTCTCTTCACAACCAGTTCGTGTTTATTTCATTCATTCTTCTACAGTGTTTTTCTCCAAGCGAAAAAAACTCTGAGTAATCTTCATAACTGTTATAGACAGATGTTCCTAATTTATACCTGCAGCCTAACCAGAGTACAGCTCTATTTATGCACTGAAACACAAAAAATGTTTGAAAATTGTCTGCATGCTTTCCCTTGTAACTCTTTCTCAGTTCTATGCTCCCGTATCAAATTGATTTTTATTCGACTTTCAACTTTCACAGCTTTATAAATGCATGTTTTATGTTGTCTTTCAGATCGTTACTACTAGAGCACTTTCTTTAACTTTGTCTACCTGTGTCCACATTTGTTACCCACTAAGAAGTTCCAGCAAACAAATTAAACAGCAACCCTTTTTATTAAGCTTCTGTTTCAAGGCGCCACCATCTAATGTAAATAAATTGATGCAAAGTAATACAGTAAAAGCAACATAGAGACTACATCTATATTGCTTCCATGTGTATCCGAGAACCAATCCTGCTTTGTAGCAGACAAGTCAGAATCCCCAGTGTCTCAGTGTCTTTTGTACTTCCCTTTTTTTTAATGGTATGACTGCATCAGTGGACAAGGTGATCTGCACTTCTCTAAGGCCTTCAACACAGTCCCCTACAACATCCATCTCTCTAAACTGGACACAGATGGATTTAATGGGTGCAGTGGGTGGACTGTTACATGGATAAGGAATTGGCTGGGACAGTCGTATGAAGAGGGCAGCGATCAACGGCTCAGAATCCCAATGGATAGTGACAAGCAATGTCCCTCAGGAGTCCTTAAGCATTATTTAATATCGTCATTAATGACAACAGACAAAGGAATCAAGTAAACTCTCAGCAAATTTGCACATGACCCCAACATGAGTGGTGTAGTTGACACACCTGAAGTACAGGATGCCATCAAGACGGACCTGGACAGGAGAAGTGGACCATAGGAATCTCATGAGTTTCAACAAGAACAAGTGCAAGGTCCTGCACCCAAGTTGGAGCAACTCCCAGTATCTAGCTTCAGGATGAATGAGAGCAGCCCTGCCCAGAAGGACTTGGGGGTGCTGGAGGATGAGAGGCTGGACATGACCCAGCCATGGGCACTCACAGCCCAGAGAGCCAAACGTGTCCTGGGCTGCATCCAAAGCAGCGCGGACGGCAGGGCCAGGGAGGGGATTCTGCCCCTCTGCTCTGCTCTGCTCTGGTGAGACCCCACCTGCAATATTGTGTTCTTTTCTGAAGTCCTCAGCACAGTAAGGATACTGACCTGTGTGAGTCCAGAGGAAGCCATCAAAGTTATGAGAAGGATGGAGCATGTGTCCTATGAAAAAAAGGCTGAGAGAACTGGGATTGTTCACCCTTGAGAACAGAATATTTCAGGGTGACCTAACTGCAGCCACCCAGTACCTGAAGGGAGTCTAAGAAACATGGAGACAGCTTTTTACAAGGGCATGTAGTGAGAGGACAATGGGTAATGGCTTCAAACTGAAAGAGGGCAGGTTTAGATTGGATATTAGTAAAAAATTCTTTCCTGTGAGGTTGGTGAGACACTGGAACAGGCTGGCCAGAGAACTTTTAGATGTCTCATTCCTGGACGTGTTCAAGGCCGAGCTGAATGGAATTCTGGTCTAGCAGAAGACGTCCTTGCCAGGACGGGAGGATGAGAACTAGTGATCTTTAAGGTCCCTTCCAATCCAAATCATTCTATGATTGTATAATTGTTTGAAGTTTAGCTCTCCCTGATTTGCATCAGATCAAACATGAGCTCATAGCTGGCCAAGTTCACAGCACTGTATCCTAACAACTCTACTCTCTTTTGACAGGACAGGCCAAGATCCTCTCCCTTCAGGAAACATTAGTCTCAGTAAGTCAATACAGCATGTCCCTTGCTCTCTGGGTCACCCAAATAGCTGACCCAGAAATACACTTCATCAGGGTCCAGGACAAGCACACACAAGTGAATCATTGTAGTCAGCTGACCACAGCTGAGGGATCTTCTGGGCAGTTTGTGCCTCAGTGTCCTCTCACTCCCTCAGCACTGCTGCTGCTCTCATGAGACACACTGACTTGCTTCCAAGTCTCCCAAATACAACCATTCTCCCATAAACAAGAGGTTAGGAGGCAGATGCAGGAAACCCAGGACATGCGGAATTAAACGCCAGGACAAAGCCCAGCGGAATGTAGGTACACAATCAGTATTCCTTTACAAGTTTGTGATGGTCTTGCCCCAAGCTCAAATAGCATCCCTGATACACACAACAGTCCCTGCAAGCTGTGCAGCCTGAGCTTCCATTACATCCTGCCACCTGGGCAAACAGCTGCTGCACAGGAAGGCAAAAGGAATAAAAGAGATCCCACCACTCTTTACAGTGCCAAGATACAAAACAACATTTTCAAAGTAACAAGTTTGTTTGGTTTGGATTTTTATTTGGTTTTCATGGGTTTTTTTTTCTCTCTCTCTCTGTGTATGTGTGTCTGTGTGTGTGTGTGGTGTGTTTTTTTAAACTAGGAAAAGCTGAATTAACAGGCTTAAAGAAAAGCATGTGAGATTTGTTGATGGCAATTTGCCATCTTTCATCTAAAAGCAGGCAAAATAGTCCTTGTTTTAGCATAACAAGAAGACCATGAGGCTTCTGTGCACCTGTACCACCAGGAACAATTGGCAGCTCTTCCTGAGGCAGTAAATGAGTGGGAAAAACAAGCAGCTGGAGAAGCTCTGCAAGGCTTGCCTTTCTAGAGCTTCCTAACCTGGAACTACTGCATAACTGACTCTCACCCATACTCCTAGTCTCGATCAGGAGAGCATCCTTGCTCCCCCATAGCCCAAGAATGAATGATCAGTGATCTGTAGGCCCAAGTGGTAGAGGAGGCTGTCAAAAGGCACTGCAGCAGGTATGTCTGCAGAGAGGCAAGGAGTATGCAGCTACAGTCTTTGGTAGGACTGGGAGATGGGCTGCATTGCTGCTGCCTTTTGAAATGACTGGAGTTCAACTTTCCCAGCCAAATTACAACTTCATGAGAGAAAGCTGTGGGCTTTCTTCATCGGCTGCTTTGCAAATGGATTCCTTCAAGTGGAGTGCTTGCTGGTCAAGTTGTCACAGCAACTACTGGTAAGGGCGATCATGCCACACAACAGGAAAGATGGATTCTGATGACACTCCTACTGACTTGCAGCAGTCTGCAGGTGACTGATGGAAAATAGTTCTTCAAGTGCAAGCATGAAGGAAAGACTGAGTTTGTCTCTCAGAGGCTCTGTGCTAACAGCACTTCCCTACTCTACTTTCATAGTGATCTGAGTGGTAAATACTGAGGATTTCACACTGCCTGAAGCATGTCCTTGGGACACAGATGAGCCTTTAAAGAACACAGTGTTTCCCCCCTTTTGTTAAACAGTGCACCGTGCCATACTTCTCCCCAGCCAAATCTGCTCAGGGTTTCTCCTCCAACCAGCACACAATCAGCTGCAGTACCTGCTTCAGAACAGATTTGTCTTCCTTCCCTTTCTTGAGCAGTCTTAGTCCAGAGAGCAGTAACCCAGTACAGCCCCAACAGTCCTGAGAAAAGATGCTGAAAACTGCCTTCTCACAGTGGACTTCTCATGTCCACTTTCAGGACATGTCCTATGTAGAGCAGCAAACTATGTCTCCTTGTTCTATCACCTAATCACCAAACAATATACCTACTCCAAAACCTTCTGGTGAGCTTTCAAGGCCAAATCTGGATTCTACATTCCATCAGCTGGGCCCACCTGAGTGGGGTCTGACCATAGGTTAACATGACATTTCCCAGACTTGAAACCTAGAGAAGTATTAGACACAAGTAGTGTCACAGGAGGTTTAGATAGAGTATTACAAACAATTTCCCCACTACAGAGTGGTCAGGCATTGGAACAAGGTTCCCAGCGAAGTGCCAGAATCACCATCCCTGGAGTGTTCAGAAGATGTGTAGGTATGGCACTTGGGGACATGGTTTAATCGTGAATATGGTGCTGGGTTAACAACTAGACTTGATTTTTGAGGCTTTTTCCAACTTTGACAATTCTATGATTCCAAGAACCCAAAGCACAACATCCAAGCCCCTGCATTTGATTCACGCACAAATGAAGGGAAAAGGCATGTAGGAAGGAGGAGAAAACAAACAGAAATTAATACCTCAAATTACCTCAGCCAAACCAGGGACATACAGTTCTTTCAGCTGTAGGAGTTGATTTCAAGAACACAGCAAGGGTGGTGGGTGAGAAGAAAAGGCACATACACCTAGGACATAAAGCATGGCATCTGTTCTTCACTGAGAAATGTGTACCAGAGAAGAGGAAGAGAAGGCATGGCTGTCAGCACAGATGGGTACAGGTGCCTGTTAGGCTTATATACCCTATATAGCCTTTATGGGCTTGCCATGTGTAACTACTGCCCACTCAGTGTAATGTTACCAAAGAACAGGACTCAGAAGATTACTGTTCCAGATTTTCACCAGTCTCTTGCCTGGACAGCGAGGAAGGAGATTATGTGAGTGACCTGCAGATCACAGGGAACTATGAACTTGAAGTTTTTCTCTTCTTTCTCACTGGCACCGAAGAAGTGTCTCTCATTTGCCTTCTCTCTTCTCTTCCCTCTCCTCCCCTCCCTTCTCTTTCCTCTTCTCTCTTCTCCCTCCAGACACATTTTAATCAAAACAAAACACTAAACCAGAGCAATGTTCTTACTAAGTCTTTTCTAAGCAGACAGTCATTCTGAAACTGCTGGCAGTCATCACAGGGGGAGAGGTGGAGCATCATGTGTTCTGTGGTAACAGCCCCCCCTCTGGATGCTAGGCTGGTGTCCAGCAGAGCTGAGCGGTGACTTGCTCCCAGTGCATCAGGATGTTCTCCCAGCAGCAAAGAAAGAATGGACAGTGGCTTTAGGACTCTAGACACCAGCCAATGCCCTTTCTGGTCCTTCTGTCCCAAACAAAACAGAAGAGCAAATACTAAGGTTACTCTGCAGCTACAACATTGAGGTTTTGACAGCACACCTACCTTTGACAAAGTATATCCAGAGGCACAGTAGGGCACTGGGGCATGGTGAAAAAATGTAGGAAAACTACGTAAGAGCAGGGAGCAAAACCTAGCACACTTATGTCCACAGAATTGCACTTCAGTAGACATTTTTCCTTTACACATTGAGGCTCTACACATTGAGGAAATTATTTGGAGTGATTCTAGTAAACAGTAATGCACACAGAAAGCAGCTTGTCAAGAGAACAAGTTGATATACATGTGTGTGTGTATATATATATTTCTTGCTGTGCATGTGTGTTTGACTTATTCTGCTTCTTAAAACCCCAAAATGCCCTTCCCCAGATCCCCAAAAGGATATCTTAGTAGTGATAATGTTGTTACATGCTGAAAGAAATGGTAAAAGTCAATGTTACTAATACCTAATGAATGAACACATATAGCAACAGAAAGAATCAGTCTGACAACAGTACTTGGAATCCTAACTAGAATGTGAGCCAAAATACAAAACCAGCGCTTTTCCTTCATAATCAGGACTGCTATCTAGACCTACTTCAACCTGTATCAAAAGCTGTATGCAAAAACTGCAATCAATTCTACAGTATCTCAAATAAAGTGAAAAATGGGATTTCCAGGCAGTGATAGTAATGAATACATAGTTTCATTTTTGCTGGACTCTCACAAAAAAGTAGCACAAAATAAAGAGAAGTGAACACTGATGCTCTAAAATATGCACTAAAGTACATTTTATTAAAAGTTCCATAGTAACATCACCTTCCCTGAACCTATCAAGTTTTCTGAGTGTATCTCTAAAAAGGTGGAACAGCCTTATGAACTGGCAAGTACTGCTATTGTATCTGCTCATATCATCTTTTGATGCCAGTCTATTTTTTTACTCTGAAACTTCATATTGCTGTGTAGCACTTGATAATAGTGTTTGATTATTTTGCATCCTTGCCAATTTTTTTACTCAATGAAAGCCTTTTGTTTAAGGTTGAGACAAATGAACTGCACATGAATTTACAAAAAGACATCATACAAACTGATAAAAACAAAGTGGAACTTTTCATACAGTTTCTATTACACTTTGCAGATACAAAAAAAATCTCCCGCCAATTTTTTAAAGTTAAAAAACAACTGCTGCAGTTGAGTAGGAATCAATTCAGTGCCGAAGTTCACCTTTAGATATAGGGATTATATCACTTGCAGATGAGTAAAAATAACTAAATTCCCCACCAAGCACAAAGAGCTTCTCTTTAGCAACAAATCCTCTGCTGACACAACATTCCATTTTAGAAACGGTCCTTCAATAAAGGCACTCACTTTTGTAGCTGATGGTTCCACTAGTCTCTGACGGTGGCGTGCTGAGCTGAAATGACTCTTCTGAGGCGTCCCTTCCTGACAGTGGATGAAGAAAGGGGAGGAAGAAGAGAGGAAAGGGGGGCAATGGATCGTGGAGGGGATGGAATGGAGGATGTTGAAGAAGGGAGAGGGAGAGTATTTAACTGAACTGTATTTTCACTAACTTTGAAAAATCTTTATTAAATCAATTTCAGTAATACCACTGTACAAATATCAGAAAGAAAATTAAGCATTTTATTTAAAAAGCAGCCTCTCAAGGCTTTTATATACGTATTATTCACATGCATTTAATGACGCTGTCTCCTATAAATCCACATATACACACACATACACATGTACACATGCCTACTTCACTTCTAGATATACACATTAAAGTTGAACATTCATTTCACTTTTCCAAAGAATAAACATTATCTTACATTTTCTGTATGAACTTACAGAGTTAAACACAAAAACCCAATCCATCAGCCATCTACCCGACTGGATTTATGCTTTAACACAAACATCAGAATCTCCTCTAGCAAAGTAAGAGTTTTTTAGATTCACATTCTCCACCCAGACCTGCAATAATCACCTTATATTCTAGAGACTTTTACCTAACAGAGGTTAATGTCTTTGCCTGAGAAAACTGAGAAAGACCAGGCTCACACAGGTAAAAGGTAAGTATTTTCTCTTAGAAAGCAAAACTTGAAAGAGTATTCAGCTGAAAAAAAACCTGCAATCTGATAGTCTTCATTACATGTGCAACACAACAAGAGATTTTTGCAGGATATGCAACAGTGGTTCCAAATTCTCCACCTGCTTAATATCCAGGAGACAGAAGACCTATATTTAGTTTCTTCCCCAAGATACTTTAAACACTCGGTCTCAATCTCCCCACAAACTTTCCAATTTGGAAAGCCTCTCATTGCTGCAGTAAGTATGAACTCTACAGTCTGCTGTTTCAGGTATGTGTCTGAAGGGGAGAAGATAGGGGTGAAGAGCCTGCTCCAAATCACAAGAGTCAGAGGTTGGAAATTTATAAGACTTTCTTTCTTTCTTTTTTCTTTTTTTTTTTCGGAATCAATACACAATTCTACTAAGAGTCTTCTCTGAAAAAAAAGTCACAATATTTTAAAAATATAAGACAGACCTGCTCCTATTTTTAAAAAGATATTCACAGGGTTCTTTACATGAAAATGCAATGCTACTCAACTCAGCAAATATTTTTAAGATCTCAAGACTTGTTTTTCAAAAAACATTTTTATAAAAGTAGTTTTTATACCTCCTTAACAAAAAGGCTTCTACTTCTGGCATAACACCACACAGACAGAACCAGCTCTGTAACTCAAAAAAATCTGGTGGAAATAATCAAAGATTACAGCCACCTTGAGAGGATTACATCGTAATTTACCAAATCCAGAACAGCAGTAGTGCAAACTAGCTCTAATAAATAGAACCAGCATTATAGAAAAAGTAGTTGTCCAACACTTGTCCAAATACTGGAGTACAATTGCAGAAGACGGTTCTGGTGATGGTAATGTCTTTTGGTAACATTCCATTAAACTACTGATGTAATGGACTAAAATTACCAGTAAGTACTAAGGCTGGATGACGTTAACACTTCGTAACAATTTCTTTTAAAATTTCTTAATGCCCTTCCCATTATAATCTAACATAGAGTTTAATATAATTAACAACCGAGGCTTGAAAAGGGTCTCCTTTCTGTCACACTTTGGAAACAAAGGTAAGGTCAGTGTAAACTGGACATTAGCTAGCAAAAATGCTGATCTTCAGATGCCCTACCTTCTACCATATTAAGGTTATTAACTAATCTAACATGGGATCCTTTACTTAACTGAGAAACTTGGAATTCTTCTCTTACTGGCATTTTTCTTTCTTTCCTGTCTCTCCTTCAGAATGCTTTTCAGAAGCAGTTGAGAGCTGAGACAAACACAGTTAACACATGGAAAAATCCCAATACAGCACCAATACCATTTCAGGAGCAAAAATGTGTATCTAAATTGATGTGATTACTCCTATGAAAAAGTCAGAGTTCAGACTACTAAATGTTTATGTGGGCTGTGCCTTCAATGACACCAGCCAGTACAACATTCTGAATCAGAATTAACAGTTCTGATATTAACAGTTCACCTTTTAGCCCAATACAATCAGGGTAGATTTGATGCAATACTGTCTCATGTAGAGATTAAAGTTTATCATCAGGACATGTGAAGGTTCAACTAAGATCAACAAGAGATTAAAAAAGCTGCAAAGAAGCCAGTTCTTTCACTATGGAAAAGTTCAATATAGAGCATTTGAATCCGTTAGAAACATTAGACTGTATGCATACAAGTTTTGCATCACAATGTCATGTTCTCAGTATTGCATTTCAGCTGACAGAAACCTTCTGCCAATGTCAGCTGTAGGTACTATCCCATGCAGGATTGTCTAATAAGGGCAGACAAACCCAGGTCAATGTCCCAGAGACACAGCAATCTTTCACTTGAAAAGCAAAAAAAAAAAAAACAAACCACCCTACACACTGAAAAGACTATGCATTCAGAGCTTTACTACCAGTAAAGCACATACAGTGGATCCATGATACTCTTGAAGGGTGAATGTCTTTTAGAGAGGAATTGGTCAGTTGCAACTGTAAGTTGACGTAATAAAAGTACAGTGAGAAAACCAGCTCCTTGCAAAGGCAAACATGATTCACGTCAACAAGGACAACTAAAGGAAAAACTGAAAGATCCTAAATAATTCTGTGGTAAGGTATCTTGGTTAGGTGGCATCCAGAAAATTGGTCAGGGAGCAGAAGGAGACGGAGATATATTTCATTTAACAGGTGAGTAATCCAAGAAATAATCTTGTGGGAAACACACATTTTGCAAAAAGAAAAAAACCAAACAAACAAACAAACAAAAAAAAAAAACCCTAAGAAAATCAAAAACACAGGCCCCACAAAAAAAAGGCAACACAGACTGGGGCAACAAGTATTGCACGGATTACGTAGTTTACTTCTGAAGTCACAGAAGCCTGAAAGTAGTTGTGAGGAGAAAATGTGTTTTTGGCTGCAGAGGCTGGTAGCTAATTCAACTATGTACAGGCTTTAATACTGATACCAAAAACAGTTTCCATAAAGAGCAGCTGCCACTCACTGTATGGCTGTTCTCATGAAAACAGCAGTATCAAGAGACAAGCAAGAACAGCAAGTGACACAAGCATATGGTCTTATCTGAAGAGATTTCTACCTCCAGACTGAAGTGGCCACAGACCTCTTTTTTCCCTCTCCATTTTTATTACCTGCCAGACCAAGATCTGAAACAAGTGGCAAAAATTCCACACAAAGGAGTTGAATTCACCAACAAACACCACAGCTGGTCCCTGACAGATTTGCAAGTATTTAGAACTGAAGCAAAAATTCACAGCAACAACTCCATCCACAACAACCTGGGCAAATCCTAATGCTGACAAGGCTATTTCAATGTTTTTACCTTAATAAGCGTCATACTGAAGAATACTTCCTCACACAGCCTCAAACCATGATCTTTCAAAACATGCTTGCTCCCCCAAGACTAGTCCTGGGCTATCTCAAGATACATCTGCGCCCAAGACTCAAGTCCCTGCCACATCCTTTAGAGTCCTGTAGTTCAGCTGAGCATCCTGGCATTTGAGTTTAGCAAAAGCTACAGCAAAGCTTATGGCTATGCTGTCATAGCTAAGACTGTATCTCAACTTTTTGTTACTTTTCTTTACATGGCAATCTACCTCCTGCTCTATAGTGTCTCACACTAGATGCAGCTGTTCTATTCAATTACTGAACCACTATGACCATACTGTATTCCTCATCACCTGCTTGATTTCTAGTCTACCTTTAAATTGCAAAGTTGGGAGAGAGAAGCCGGGAGAACTCTTCAAAGCGGCTAGCTTGACCTTTTAATTAGAAGGTTTGCATTCTTTTCTCTCACGATTCAACAACTTTTGTTGGTTAGAAGAGTTTTGCTCTCTAGCTTCTTTGTGTTTCCGCGGAGAAGGGACTGTGATCTGCCTCAGCGGCTTCTGTTCCTTTTTGGACTGTTTTTGGTTTGCTTCCTCGTCCAGGACCAGCTTATCATCTCCAGGACCTGCTCGGCGGGACGCTCCAAGGGGGATCATCAGACCCTGCACGGCCCAGCCCGGCCCAGCTCAGGACTGCAGGTTTTACCTACAGAAAGAACTCTAAATCCACTCTTTTAGGGGGCAGGGGAGGGAGTTTCAATATCCTTTTTTGCCCTGTTCCTGCGGGGGACTCTGTTTGTTAAATAAATAGTTTTTTTCACTTTCACTCAAGAAATTATTTTCCCAAACCCGTGGGGGAGGTGCTGCCAGGGCCTGCTTGCCTGGCAGGCAGGAGAGAGAGAGAGAGAGAGACACCTCTTTCGGGTTGTTTCCTACTGGATTTGTGTCCAAACTCACACAAGTGTATATTTTTAAATGCTCTGAAGATTCCTTTTTTCTTTCTTTTTACTGCGATGTAAAACAAAGTTAAAATGATACTCTGTTATCATTCACATGTTTAGGAGGGCTATGTAAATACAGCTGTGACAGTACAGCAAAAATATAAGAAAGGACAAAGCAAGTAAGAAAATTAGAAACAAAAATGATGTGTTAGAATGTGATGTGTTTGGTCTAATTTTTCTCTTTCTTTCTTGCCTCAAAGGGGCCAAGATACCACCAACAAAGAACGCTATTCAACTTCTGACAGCTCAATAGTTTTAGGATGCAGCAAAGGAAGCATTAAATATTGTGGGATGGCTACACAATCAAGTCATGTCACATTACTAAAACCTTCAACAGCATCACTGCAACACTAATTCACGGTATTACCCAGTTATGTTTTTATTAATTATAAGATAGCATAAGTCAGCATGCTACATCAGCATTAGCATTTCCTCCTATACACAGCTTCCTGGCACTGGCTACCTGCTGAACAGATCTGTGAATAACACCAAGGCCATCTACACCTGTTTGGTAAAAGT
The DNA here is from genome assembly GCA_013398955.1 of Callaeas wilsoni. Taxonomy (NCBI): domain Eukaryota; kingdom Metazoa; phylum Chordata; class Aves; order Passeriformes; family Callaeidae; genus Callaeas; species Callaeas wilsoni. The sequence continues at coordinate 10,898 of VWPU01002861.1, read as the reverse complement.
ATTGGTGATTAGACAGGGTCCATCAAGGTATTACAATAATTTCATACCTAGTCCTTTAATTGTATTAATAGATAAAACTTTGACATCTCTGTTTTATTCTCTTACATTCTGTTATAAGGTTATGTCTTATCTGTTGTAAGGTCACCAGTAGCCTTGCAGTCTTGTACAAATAAATTTCTCTGTGTTTCAACTTACCAAAGAGATAAGGAAATGTTATTCCTGTTTCAGCAATAATATGACACTAGGAAACAGGAAAAAACCGAAGAATCTACGGAGACTCAAAAAGTAAATTAGTTTCAACTTTTCAGTGTTACGGGTGCAGATTGGTTAATCAGCTTTTCATAATTAAGAAAAAGGGAAAGAGAGTAGTCTTTACAGGCACTGGGGGGCTTTTTCTCATAAAGATTAATTCAACTGACTAAAAAAATTTGATACTTCATACGAGACAGAGGTAGCAGGGATATGCAGAGAGGGAGAGAGGTTGCACACATTCTCTTCTCACAAAAATTCACAAAACTAGACAGCAAAACATACTCTGCTTACATGACATGATGCTGAAAATTCACCAATATTTAAAGAGTATACAGTGTGGATAAGCTGAATTACTCAAGGTGATATGCAAATAATGCAAGAGTTTGATGACAAAACTATGAGAATCAATTTAGGCAGAGACGGACAACCCCAGCAGATGTTCAGAAGCCTGGAACTTACTCTTCTGAGAATATGGTATAATCCAAAAATGTATGCAAGCCCTTGTGCTGGTGCAAGAGTTAAGAAACAACATAGTATATTCCTGCATCATCTCCACAACTTCAAAGCATGCTGAATTCAAATTACTCATTTTTGTAAAATAGCAACAGACAGTAGGCAATTCAGTGTGCCAAGTGTGGGGGCAGGACCAAGCTGTAAATTGTAACACACAGTCCTTCCTTCTCAGCTTTAGATTCAAGCAAGTGTGAAATGTTTTGGGATTTACTTGGGGGGGAGGGGTGTGTTGGTTTGGCTTGGTTTTTGACTAGTAAGATGTTCATTTCTTGCTCATGTCCACTGCCCCAAACTTCGAATTTTGGTGTAATACTTAACTAGGCTCTGAGCCAAGCTCTATAGGCTGATCAGGAAAGCTCTTTCTGCTTCAGAGGCATCTCACAGCAGAAAAAAAGCATAGTTAACTAAGAAAGATTTCTACATAGTTACGGAATTTTAAAAAAAGTTGTAAGTTGTCAGTTATTTGACAAACTATGTCACATTATGGTACATCTGACAATCCTTACAGCCAAGACAAGATATTGCGTCAATAAAAAGCAACACACATGTGTAGCTTCAATTTCGAACAGTAAGAAAAAAAAACTCTTGAAAGTGATCTCCCAAACAGAACACAAACCAAACGCCAGGATTGCAACTTGCATCAATTAAGCTGTTAGCTACAGAAAGTACTGGCAGAGGAAAAATTCCTCTCAGGTAACTTCCTGCATCCCATTCTTGCAGCACAGCCATAGGTGTTAAATTCTGAGTAACAAAAATTTGTAACTCACATGTTTGCTGAAATTGCTTGCCAGTCTAACACATTAGTGTGCCAGACACTCTCCCATTAGCACTTCTCGTTTAGCACTACCCTCTTCTCCCTAACCACATCCGCTTCTACGCAGACAATCACGACAGCATTTGAACAAAGAATACTGGGCCATTTTGAAGGAGAAAAGGGCAAGAACTAATTTCTGACATGATCCTCATTGATTACTGCATTTCCTCAGTGTACTAGAGAGAACACACATGAAAAATGGGTGCTTTAAATAAGATCTTTTTTTCTAGAATAGCTCCTTTGCAGAAACTCATCCATTTAAAAGTGACTGAATCTTCTCCGTCTATCTCCTGAGAGCCTGAAGACAGGAAAACACACTTCACGAACCTATAAGCCAGACCAGCATTACTGGATTCAGCATCAGAAAAGGTTAGTATTGATCTGTCAGATAGACTCCACATCAGAAAGAAATTATACTGAAATAATTGAAGGTGTCTTTAGGATGAAACAGGCAATCAAAAAGCATACACTACTACGTTTTGCAGCAGTGTTAAAAGACTAACTGGAACGTTCCATTTTTACTGTTAAAATAAAGGAAGGGACATAAGGTGCTACAGAAACCATTAAAAGACATCAGCCCTAAGCATACACAAATAAATGCACAGGAACAGAAATGGAGAAAACAAAATGCATGCACAAAACAGGTGGTTGTTCTCTCATTATTCTATTCTAAAACTCCTAAACACCATAAAAAATGAGGCAACAAAATCAGTTCCAAAGTCTTATCACAACTGCTCAAAAATATGCAAGTCCTCAGCTGCAATCTCAAATCAGATAAGACTAGAATTTTGCAGGGATCATAAGGAGAATGTAAGAAAGAATGCCAGAAGACAAAAAGGAAAGAAACAAAGTTGGCATTATTGGTAAGGCAAATTGCATGCAACATAAAACAAATTCCAAAGACTCGTGAAAAAAATCTATGCTGAAATATGAGAAGTAAAGCTACGCAAGGTCTAAGAGCATGGCTAAGAAAGACAACTACTATTTAAGAAATTAAACTGAAGCAACTGGACAGTCAGTCAAAATGCTACTCCAGTTTAGGAGGCACTGGTCTCTTCAGAAGATCAGGGTCAAATACAATGAGGTCTTCGCAGCTACCTCATACAAATACATTTGTTAAGGATTGAATCTCTTATCACAACTGCAAAGCATGTAAATGCAGTAACAGCTCCTACTCAAGTCATAAATGTGATGTGCTCTACCTCAGATCTTCCCTGCTGCCAACCAACCCAAAAAATTTGTAGATTTTGGCCACTCTGTTCTAAAAACAATTTTGAACTGTTGCTTCCAGACAGGAGCAAATACTCATGGAAGAAGTGACAAATATGAAAATGCTATTAATGCTTGAATATTAAAGTCTTCTATTTATCATTGTCATTCTATTTATCATTATCATACTAATACACCATACTTGACCACTACTTTGCTTACTCAAGATAAACTGTGATAATCTTTAATGTCAAAACACAAACACACGGCTCCGTCTTAAAGAACTGGAGGAGAACAGCACATGAATACAGAATCAGAGTAACACGAAATGCCGCTCTTACCCTCATCATAAACATTTGCTCTAATTTTTCATTTATATTATTCCTTCCTTTATTGCACTTCTTGACATTCACTAAAATCTCAAAAAAACCTGAAGTAATTTAAAATTAAAAAGCTGTGTTCCCAAGGGGCACTGAAGTCCTAAAATCAATTTTCCACTCATAACCTAAATTTTCCAGCTGTGCTCATGAGTGTTTTATTCTGAAAACATAAGAGTTTGGGGAATACTTCCAGGTTCTTCTGCACACAAATTCTGACTGCTAAATTCCCCTAATGGATCTGCACAACTTGTGTACCACTAGGCTTTTTTAGAGCAACTGAAATGGTATTCTTCTAGTGGCATAATTTAAAGCAAAGTGGTAAAATACATAAAAAAACTTTTCACATCAAAAGAATTCAAAATAGAAGTTAAAGCAAGCACACACTTCATATACTTCTTAGCACATCTTCCTTACTTTTCACATAGAAAGTTACACTGTGGGACAGGAGAGGAATCTACATTAGCTGAAAAACATGTTCAGATATGTTTCTGTATTTGATATATATAACATCATTTATCTGTAGAGAATACCAAGAATATTCAAATACACAAAACACATGCAAAACCATGCACACTTCAGTTGTAGCTTTCTACGGCTAAAATACTATCAGAAGACATGACATTATCTCCACAAAACGTATCAATGCACTTCGGTCAGTTCTATAGGGTAGATATTCTGAATTATTTCCAGGTTCCAGACAGCTGAAAGTGAAATTCAGGAAAACATATATTGTTTCATAACAGGAACTACCAGTTACCACAAGCCCATCTTCTAAACCCAGACCATCTATTAGTTTAATTAGACTCTAAGTTTGATTACTAAAACATTTTCTTTGAATTTGATCACTTGCAGCATTTTCTTTTACAGCACCTAAACAAGGATGGAATTTTTGATACAGTGCTGCTAAACTGGATCTCCTAATTCTGATAGTAAAGCTTAAAAAGTCATCCATTTTGTAACACTTTTCAATGCACATGTTACACTGCTTTGAAATAGTGTCTTGGCTGGGGAAGATAACCAGATGTCATAGAAGTGTTACTTAACATCCTTATGAAACTAAGCCAAGCATATGTACACAAAACAAAGAAATTTCAAAAAGGATAAAATACTCCAAACGAAACATGCACTGTAAAAACCTGGAGTTTAGTTGCTAAAGTCTCTGAAGAGCTTGTTTTTTCTCAAGGGCACGGACACCAAGTGCAAGTATCCTTTTTGTGTCTAATCCCAGCTGTTGTATGACACTGAGAAGCGCTAAACTTTAGACCTAAAATCAAGGGGGACTTGAATGAAGAGGCACAGGAAATCCAAGAGGAACATGAGTTAGAAACTGAGAAAAGTAATTGAATAAGACTACAGAAAGCATGAGTTGCTGACAGAAAACAGTGTTGTTCTGATTTACATTGGATGAAGCAAGGATCCTACAGAGAATACAGTTAGGGTAGCAGAAGTTAGTGCTACACATATAGGTGAAAAATAAAGCCAAGAAAACAAGATCAAAAACAATTATGAAACTGCAGTATCGAGTGTTCTGCTTTGAAATCATAGCAATAACTTACGGATTTTTATGTAATTTTAATGTTCAGATGAACAGCTAGTACTGTTACAAGCAATTTGAAGAAAGTATTGCTTCAATCTAATAGAAGGAATTAATAGCATCTCAAAGCCTGTGGGCAATTTTGAGAAAACCGCTAACTTAACAAATGTAAAACTTTTTACTTTTAAAGCAAATGTAGTTTATCAGTTGGTGAAAACAAATCTAAAATCATTACATGAAATATGACACATGAACCAGCATCACAATCAAAACTGCATCAAATTCAAAGAAAGCATCTTACAAAAAAATTTGAAAAGAAAATACAGACAATTACTAGTTTCATTAGTTGAGACAAAGTAAGTAAAACCATTTGTCAAACCAAGGACATTTCATGGAACTTTAAAAAAATGGTTCAATAAGCTACTGTCCTTCATGCTGCTATTATTCCTACTGTTACCAATAGAACAGGCTAAGAAAAAAATAAAATAAAACCCCACACGAGTAGATTTTGGAGATAAGCCAAGTGACTCAGAAACAGGAGCTAACGAGTACACAGAGGATGCCAAAGCAGCTTTATTTTATGACCCTTAGAACACAACGAACATCAGTTCAAATCATTACAGATTCTACAACTGAGCTCACCAAAGGATTTGACACAAAGAAATGTCATATAAAGTTTTGCCTTCCGAACCTAATATAAAACAGTCAGTCAGCTTTGTGACATATTGTAGACATTATCAAGGAATGTTGCTACAATTATCAGAAAGCATTAGTAAGAAGTGTGATATGGGCTACAGGCACCAAGCTTGGCTCCACACCAAATATTTTAGGTCTGAATGTAGCATGGGGCTCTCTTTTCTTTTTTTGGTATTGGACTTTGAAATAAAGTGTCCACAACATACAGAAAAGCAAAGACAGAGGGGAGGGGAAAAAAAATAAATTAACCCTTTCAGAAAAGCTTTCACAGCTCAAATAATAGCAAAATATGTCTGACACAAAGCATTTTAGAGGACCTGACAAACATGTAATAATGCATGAATGTCTGGAAAATGGAGGTGAATTAACTGATCAAGAGATTGTACACTCTATTAGGCCTGCACAAGTGACAGCTAAGAAGGAGAGGAAAAATGTTCTTTATCTCAGTGTCTCTTCTCTCAGAAGGCTGGTCCTTTGCTTTCTAAAAGCAGCTATCACTGCCTATCACTATTTAAGCCAAGAAAACATCTATTCTAACTCGCACGCCTCTTAGTACCTAAGATGCCCTGTTTTCTATAACAGTGTATAGAATGACTCAAAACCAAATATGGCTCTATCCAGAAAAAAAAAAATAATTTACCAAGGTTATACAAAATTTAGGGGTGGGTTTTTTTTTACATTTTACGTCTATGTATGTTGCTCATGCAATAAACTCCTAAAATGAAAGAGCAAGTGTCACAATTTAAGTAGTTCTGAGTAGCTCAATTACTTCAAATTTTTTGAGATTTTAGTAAATGTAGACAAGTTTAGTTTTCAAGTGTAGGCCCTTTCAGGCAGGTCTGGGCACAACTACTAAGCAGGGGATGAGTGCAGTGTGCAGACACATAGCTATTCCCATACAACACCGGAAGACTTAGATCTGTCTGCTTCTTAACTGATTAATCTGAATCCACTGGAAACTGCAAATTTATTTTTTTTTAATCCTCCTCTGGTTCCACGCCCTCCGCAAACTTTTTTTTCCACACATTTACTAAGAGGCGGAGAGATACAGGAGACCTGATTCACAGTTACACAACTCCTCTTTGATACTGTAAAACCATTTCCACCAATACAGAAACACCAGCAGCAACAATGGGTAAGGTCTCTCTTGCCCAGAGAAGAACACTGACATACACGGTATCCAAACCAGTGAAAATTAAGAACCTTTCCAGAATCTCATCTGTAGGACTGACTTTTCCACCCTTTTTTCTTCAGTTTGCAAGAGACACCAGGCCAGATTCCAACTAATGTTCTCCAACTTTTATCATTTTTTTCCTTAGGAGACCACCCAACAAACACATTCCCAAACATGAACTGCATTTAAAAAAGAGATGGCTACAGTCTACTTCTTTTCTGTCCTCTCCTGTAGAGTGTGGCTTCCAAGATGACCCTTTTACTTCACACGTCAATTTTCAGTATTTCAGAAAGAATTCTTTTCATTAAATCTTCTACTCCAAAAAAATCTTCCCTGCTTAGGAGCTGCAAATAAGGCCATTCTTTCCATTAAGTTCTTTCCTTTCTTTCTGATTTCTCAGAAAATGCATTTTCAGTTGAGCCAATAAGCAAGGACTTAGAAAAATCCATAAGGTATGACTTTTCCCAAAGGTCTGGACAATTTATGTACCAAATTTCAAAACATCTATCTACAAAAATAACTGTTTTCTTCTACTGAAGATACAAGAAAGGAGTAGTCAAGGCTACATAATGACTGTGCCCCTTGCCATCGTTTCTAGAAACATATGGAACTGGTATAAACTGATTTCCTCAATTCCACAAAAACAGCAATCTCCGTTTACACCACATTTTCCTTTACACTGCCTACTTCCATTTCTACAGCAGTAAGTCTGAATTTTGTGATAAAATTATTTTTACCTCACACTCGTTCCCCCCTCAAATCAATGCATGTGTTAGATTTTCAACTGGAATTTTCCATGTTGGCTACAGTCATATTGCTGCAAACAATGCAGTGCAGTCACTCTGAATTTAGAGAAGGATTAGATTCCCTATGAAAATTTTCCAGTATTGAAAAAAAATGTGTATATATACCTAGAGACAAGGAAAGAAATAAACACAGCATTTTCTTTGACATTTGAGAGGTTTCATGTACAGCTGGTTTCTCTGCTCCTGGTCAATTTCTCTGCAAGTCTAATTAAAAAAGCTCATGTAATTACCCGAAGATTTACAAGACACTGTTTACAAGCCACTTAGAGGCGAACTGAAATTAGCAAAAGGAAAAGTGAAGGCCCAAAGCATCTGTCTGACAAAGTGAAAGCTTAATCGGCACTGGAAGCATGACTGAAGCAGCTGCTTCTGCCAGTAAGGCTTCTCCCACGTTCCCCTATCCTTACAGATTCAAGGAAATATGTGCTACCTTTACCTACCATCGTGTGGGTTTGGAGTCGGTGGTTTAAGGCAATATGAAGTACATTGCTTAGTCAAGCAACTACAAACATAGGCTGTTAGCAGACTGCATTTAAGAATGTAATTAATAATGTGCAAGAAGTAATTAGCTGTTTTCGCCTTTTTCAAATTTATTTTCAAAAAATTATTATTTCAATCCATACTAAATTGCACTTTAAAAACTTAGAAGTTGAAAGACATGACCAATTTTATCCTGATGTTTCTTACCAAAAAAGTGTTCTTTACAATTAAACCTTCAGAATCAGCTCAGTGAAAAGGAGCATATACTACAGATTCAGGGGCTTTTATTCTTCTATGAATACAAACAACATAAGTAACTGGACACAAGAAAGAGGTTGTAGTAAGATTAAATAGATATGTGTATTCAGGCTGCAACAAATTAAAGGCTCAGTTTCTCTCAGAAGCCTGAGAAACAGAAAAATCTTTTACACATCAAGCTAAAACAAGATTTATCCAAGTCTACATATTTACTTAAGGCTTATATTTTGAGATCCAATTCAAGCTGCTTCCTGGCTTTTTTTAAACACAGCACGATGGTACAAGGCATTAAACACAACTACATAAGGTTCCCGTCTAAAAGGAAATGGTTTGTGTGTCCTGCAAATCAAGCTTTGAAGCAAACTGTGTACAAAGTAAAAAGAAAACCAGCAGTTATACCAATGTGGCTTTTAATTTACACATTATTATTATTATATTGTTATATGTATAAAAATATACATATTATCTTCAGTTTAATTTAAATGCACCTTCACCTAAGAAAGCACACAGCTTCTAAGCAGATTTACCTGCTTTTAACATTTCTACTTCTAACCAAGAGAGCTGACAAAGTCATATGAAGTTATCTGACCTTATATTGAAGATCACAGGTATTTCAAAACAGCACATTTCCTCTTTTTTCCCCATTGTTTTTTTGGGGGTTGTTTTCCTATTTGAAGTGGGAGGGGAGTGTTTTGTTGTGGAGGGTTTTGTTTGTTTGGGTTTGGGGTTTTTTTGATAGGGAGGTTTTTTGTGGTGTTTTGGTTTTTTGATTTTTGGGGTTTTTTGGGATTTTTTTTTTTGTATTTCCTTTCAGAATATACTCAATCATCTTTACAAGAGAGTATCAATAACATGTGAAAAAGAAAAAAGGGCAAAATATATGGATTACTCCCACAGAAAACAAAGAAAGGAGAGTTATTTTGGGGGGGTTTTAACGGTAAAAAAATATACTATTACTATAAAACAGCCAAGTCACTATCTTGGAATGTAGTATAAAATCAAAAGGTCAGCAAAGTAAACAACTCAGACACTTAGTATTTATTAACAGAACTTACACAGAAGCTACACCCCTTGCCATATAACCTGCTTTCCAGCTCACAAGTTCATCGTACCAGTCTCTCAGCTAGTTGCAGGGACAACAGATGAAGACAGAAACAAAGCAACAGAAGATCGTAAGGGGAGTGAGAGGACAAAATGAAGACAGATTCACTTTAAAGGTCTAATGAATACAACTAGAGTGTAAACAGCACTTCTACCCCATCTTTTTCTAAATGATAGTATGTCAACTTGAACGCTTCTGACCACCGGCTGATCTTCTCCATTCTAGGACCAGGTCCTAAGGACTGTCATGAAGTACACATCTACAAAAACTGCACGCACTGCAAGTGTGAATAGGCCCCTCTGGTGCTTGGATTATTCACTGTATAACTTTCAGTACTCTCAGGTGACAGTAAGTAGTTCTGGGAAACATTTTTGGTATTCATTCAAAATTATTTCGTTAAAGTTACAGAAAATAAAATAACATCTACTGAACTCCACACATTTCTTTCACACAGAGGTTTAAGTTATAACTTAATCAGAACAGACTGCTGTTCAATTCTTGTCAAAAGGCAGGAATCCAGTTTACACTACTAAACGGATTAGAGCAGGTTTAAGAGAAGGAAATCTGGTTTTGCTACAAAGATCTACCTCTTGAAACTTTTATATCCTTTAAAAGCTGTCATCCGCAGTCTCAGCCTGCAGCAGAGATTTTTCGTCCTACTTGACAATCAATTGATAGAAAATACTTGGGATATAAAGACTGGCTAAAGTATCAAAATCTTTTTATGAAAGTCATTCACATTCCACAAGCAAGCGTTGTCATACAAAAAGTTAAAGAAAAGCTAATGCATTCTTTGAGAGGCCCAAGAGAATTTCAGGACTTCTGTATGCTACATAATGACATGTGCTACAGATTCTATTTGTGTACATCTATCTAACAGAAACTATCACACTGGATCAGCACCAAGTTGAAAGAACTGATCAAAACGAGTGTCTTCCCAAAAAGTTCAGAACTGTGCAAGTTCAGTTTATGTTAAACAGCTTTATGGGGGTTTGTATTACTTAAGAGTAACGATCCCAAACGTAAGGAGACTTTCCTTTTCACCCTCCTCCCATTGAAATTGCAGATGTGGAGGAAAACAAAAGAAAGGAAGTACATTCATCGCTGAGAGCTACTTGAGCAAAGGGGCTTTCTGAACAATGGGCCGTAATGATGTAGTTTTGAGGTGGTGCTCCATTTTGGTGAAATATTTAAAAAGTAACTACACCCTCTATTCCGCTGTAGTCACAAATTCTTTACTAATACACTTTCCGCCAAGAGACATATGAATATAAATATGCACATATTTAATTATTTCAGCGGATTGTGCATTATCCTAAGACGGTGTACGGTTCGAGCCTTGGGTTCAAACAACATATGATACCAATACTGTGCCATGACCCTCACTTCCATGCGGGATACGGCGTTTTCTAGAGTTCAGGCACGCCAGCGGAAAAGTCAGCCCAAACCCGCCCGGGAAAGGAAGACGCGCCCGCTCCGCCGTTCAACAAAGTGTGCGCCGCAGCCGCCCGGAGCGCCGAGCGCCGGCCAAACTTTCACCCCCACGGTAATGCCGGTCCGCTGCCCGGCCCGGAGCGCGGCTGGCGGGGAGAACCGCACCGCCGCCGCCGCTCCCGCCTCGCCGGCTCCCCGGGAAGCGCCCGGGCACGGGCTGCACCGCCGGCTCCGCGGACGAGCCCG
>VWPU01002860.1:0-53637 GCA_013398955.1 Callaeas wilsoni | reverse complement strand
GCCGCTATCGGGGCCGCCGTGCCGCCGGGGCCGGTGCCGGTGCCCTCGGCGCTGCCCGCAGGCTGCCCCGCCACCGCGCCGGCCCGGCCTGCCAGCGGCACTCCCGGGAGGCAGTAATGCTGTCCTGCCTGGAGGCGATAGCATCACCGGTGTTAAGGAAACGTCCCTGTCGGACCGTCCGGGAGCCGCTCTGGCAGTCGCGCTCGCCGCAGCCCCTTCGCAGCTCCACCTCCACACTCGCGCTCAGAGCCGCTCTCCTCCCCGGCTCAGCGCAAGGTCTCCCATGGCAGAGTCTCAGATGTCTTGAAGGAGCTGTCATCCGCAAGAGCTCAACCTGCAGCTGGCACTGCAGCTACTGGCACTAAATGTGTTCCTCAGCAGCCAGGTTCTGCCCGCTGCTCCCCACGCTCCTGAGACCGTGTGCATCCCGGCCAGGCAGCGCGTCCCTCTGCTCTCAAGAAGCATGCTGCATGGCCCCTTCCTGCTCCTGGGCTCTGCTGTCCCGGGATATGCAGTGTCTGTGCCTTTGTGTTCTGCTTTCCTCAACAGGCAGTTATGTCTATGGCCTTGTACTTGACTTAATTTAATGACTGCTTGTCATTTAATGTTATTTTTCTTCAGCACCTGTAGTTTACACAAACTTGGTTTCTTTTTCTTTTTAAAGGAAAATAATTTACCTCTATTCATCATTCTTTTGTTGAGTAAAAAGGTAACTTCATTGAAATACTAAATTATTGGGAATACGTTCATTTTGTCTAGATGGTAACTCTTCATGAGTACATAATAAATACCTGACTTGGACCATTTTTGTAAAACACTAGTTCTTTTCCTTTGGTGATCACATTAGAGGAAAATACAATTTATTTATAAAAATTAATTCAGTAAGTCAGTATACGTTTGGTCTCTATAGGACTTTCTCCCAGTACTGGCTTGCTTGTTTACTGGTATGTTGAAGATTTAGAATTCATTTGAACTCTAGACTAGTTCATTGGACTGCAGATACCATGTTTTACATCAGTTTACTTTTTCCCCACAGTGACTGCAAGCTGGTGGAAGCAATAGGACTACTAATAGGCTTGTTCAAGTACAGGTGGGTGGGTGAGGTGCGTTCCACTTTAGTTCAAATTGCTAGAATGTTGTAACAGAGAGAAAAACCTGATACAATATATGGGAAAGGTTTGATATCCCTTTTTTCAGTAACTGAAATCAAGGTTGGATTTGGCTTTGGTTTTTAGGTTATACAGTCATTGTCTTTAATAGTGCTAATAAGTCTGTCTGGTGGTTTTGGTTTAGATTTTCTCCTGTGTGGGATGTGCGATCAGCCCAGTATTCAGGTAAGAGATTTCTTAGACTCTAAAAGTGAGAGCTCTGAAGTGAGCTATTACTGTGTCAGGGAGTTAAAGGGATGGTAAAGGTATGGGGAAAAAAAAGATAAAGGAAATTCCTTACAGAGAAACAAGATTAACTTCAGCATCCCTATTCACTAAAGAGAAACTGGGGGATATTTAAAAGTGGAACGTTTATTTTTGGCCAAAGGGAACAAGAAAAAGATTTACTATCAGACAGCGCTCAGCTGGAACGATGCAACTCGAAATGTGATGGTAGCAGCAGCAGGGGTCAGCCTCTACTTCAACTCCCTTTGCACCTGCCAACTGCAAGACAACCACTGTGGTGCTGCTTCCCAAAGAGGTCTGGGCAACTGCTGAGCCACAACCTGAAACCTGTACCTATAGCCAGTTGGAAGAAATTACAATGAACAATGTATTACTGTACACAGAGTAAATATGGTGATTTGGGTAACAAAGTTCAGACTTCAGTAAAGTAAGTTATGCTTCACCAATCTGGTAAATTAATTAAGAAAAGCTGATGAGTATATGGAGTGAGTGAAGTCCAACTGATACAATTAGCTAGACTCTCAAGAGACTTTGCGTGATCTGGAAAGTCCATGAATAGTGTGGTGATGACATCTGATGATGAAACAAAGCTCTTCAGAGTATCAAAGACAAGGACTGACTGTGCAGAGTTGCAAAGAGCCTTAGTTAACAAGTGGGAGAAGGAATATTCACAGATGCAACAACTGAGCAGACAGGGGAAAAAAGCTGATATTACCACTCAAGGTGTTTGAAATTACATTAATTGAGACTGCTCTGTGGAAATGTCAGATCAGTGCTATGCAATGATTCAAAAAACAAAGTACTTCTCAGAAATCATTAGGAAATCAACTGAGAACAGAAAACACCATTATGCTGAAGTATAAATCTATGGTGTATCCACATGAACAACTGTTTGTGGTTGTGGTCTCTGTCTCCAAAAAAATGTATCGGTGTTGGGAAAGCATCAGAAAAAGGCAAAAGGGTTGAGCTGAATGTATGGACCATTGCCAGAGACTGGTGTCTGGATTTGATGGACTTTGGTCACTATAAGCATTTTTATGTTCAAAAATTCTTATAAATTGAAGCTTTGCTCAGTATCACAAAATGGCCATTAGGAAGGGACTTTCCCTTCCTGGAGAAAAAAAAAATAAAGAAAATAATAGTCTAGGGTGAAATACAAGACTTGTCTATGTCCCCTTATTAGAAAAGTACACCTCAAAAGAAAAAGTATGTCTGAAGATGTTTGACTCACAGAAGGTGATTGTATGTAAGAAAATCAAACACACCAAACTGAAAAGTGTTGCTTCTTATATTAGGATTTAGGAGCTTGGCAGAGGCTGTTTGACTTCAAAGTGCTAATGTTTCACGGAGAATATATGCTGCTCTTGCTCCACAGATTCCCAAGGAAGTGACTCTCCATTCTGCGTCGGATGGCATGAATCGGTACCAGCGATGACTGAGAGAGGCGTGTCTTCTCGACGGCTGGGAGAAGGCTGGCCTGGTGGTTATCTCCCTGGAGAAGCTGGGTGTTCCTCCTTGTAGCCCTCGTAGCACACTTCAAAGCCTTTCACGGCCCACATTCAGGATCTCTTTCAAGAAGGCTTGGGCTGGCATAATATGAGTGACATTCTGGTACTCGTGGGTGAGAGTGAGTGGAAGGCCTGACGGAAATCTGTCTTGGGATGTTTCCTTCAGGTTTGTGAAGACTTCGGGAAATCCAGTCCTGGTGAATACAAGGAAAAGTTTGGAAAGCCTGCAGACTGCACACTGTGCTGTAATCTGCGCCAATGCATTGGGGTCTGGTACCCAACACCTGACTTCAGCATTTGGAGACTAATTGTTGAAGGGAAAACCCAAATAGTCTGGAGAAATAAATGAAAATTAAGTTCTGTACTTGAAGAAGTATTGATTTGCTAATCTGGTAGAAATTATGCTTACAGAAGGAATCCAGAAGTATTGTTTTATGTGTTAGGTACGCTACTAATAAATTGTCCCTTGTAAATACCATGACCCTCAGCTATTAGGGAGAAAAGGAAAATACTCTTGAGGGTAGCTTTGTCCCAAGCAAAGGGGCATCAACTGCATGCCCAGATGTTTCTTTTCCATCTCTTACCCTTCAGTATTGATTTATGCAACTTTGCAGAACATTAGGTCAGAAAGGAGGTGTGAAAAAAAGGTAATAAAGAATTATTTAGTTTTCTTCAAAATGAAAACCACCTAAATTCCCATCACTTATAGTACTGTTTTCATTGTCGTACACCAGACTCATGTCTGGATGACATGTTGCATTAACAATTGATGTAATTGATGTGATGTGATGGAAAATCTGGCAGGAGAGAGTACCTAGTCTACTGTGTCAGCTGAAGTTTTCAACAAGTTAATATTTCTTCAGTGTTGGACCAAAGTATGAAAAATTCTATTTTACCAAAAAAAGTGAGCATCTTTCTTCATCGTCCCAGAAAGATTACACTGGAAGGTGAAATCAGAGCAGAGGATGACTCAATACAACCATTCAGCACAGTTCTCTCTCCAGAGCCCAGCAAATAAATCATTAAATGTCACTGAAACACCGCTGTCTTGGGATGAAAGGACTCTCTTAGGGCTGAAGATTTCACTGTCAATCCTTCTGTCTGTTATAACTTTGGCAACAGTCCTTGCAAACGTTTTTGTTGTTATTACGATTTTTCTGACTAGAAAGCTCCACACACCTGCAAATTACCTCATTGGCTCCTTGGCAGTGACTGATCTTTTAGTGTCTGTCCTCGTGATGCCCGTCAGCATCGCTTACACCGTCACCCATACGTGGGCCTTTGGCCAGCTGCTGTGTGATATCTGGTTGTCATCAGACATCACGTGCTGCACAGCCTCCATCCTGCACCTCTGTGTTATCGCTCTGGACAGGTACTGGGCCATCACAGACGCTTTGGAATACACCAAACGCCGGACTGCTGGCCGAGCAGCCCTCATGATTGCCGTGGTCTGGATGATCTCTATTAGTATCTCTGTGCCACCGTTTTTCTGGAGGCAAGTGAAAGCTCACGAAGAAATTGCGAAGTGTACTGTAAACACAGATCAAATTTCCTACACGATTTATTCTACTTGTGGAGCTTTCTACATCCCAACCGTGCTCCTCCTGATATTGTATGGTAGAATTTATGTAGCAGCTCGATCCAGGATTCTGAATCCACCCTCATTATATGGGAAACGTTTTACTACTGCACACCTGATTACTGGTTCTGCGGGGTCTTCCCTCTGCTCCATTAATGCTAGCCTCCATGAAGGGCATTCCCATTCAGGTGGATCCCCAATATTCATCAGTCATGTTAAAATAAAACTTGCAGGTAGTGTGCTGGAAAGGAAAAGAATTTCTGCTGCAAGAGAAAGGAAAGCTACCAAAACTTTAGGCATTATTCTGGGAGCTTTCATTTTCTGCTGGCTGCCTTTTTTTGTCACATCCCTAGTCCTACCAATCTGCCAAGATGCCTGTTGGTTTCATCCTATCCTACTGGACTTTTTTACTTGGTTGGGTTACCTAAACTCATTAATCAATCCAGTCATTTATACAGCTTTTAATGAAGAATTTAAACAGGCTTTCCAAAAACTATTACTTTTCAAAAAGTGTTCATCTTGAGACTATCCTCTTGTGTAACTGACCCTTGTGCAATCTCACAGCCTACCTGAAACTTTCCATGCTTTTATTCCTACGGAACGGAGTGGTAATTTCCATCTCTGCTGCTACCCTGTTCTGTGCATGCAACTGGGAATTTCTTGCCAATTTGATACTTTCTCTCTGGGATTGTACATGCCATAACATAACTTGTCCATGGTCTCTGCAGTGGTCATGTCTGTATATAAGATCAACAGCACATGAAATAAGCTTTGCAGCGAGGGAAGGTGTGTGAACCAGGGAGCCGGTCTTGTGTGATGAGGTGACACAATATCCGATTCTACCATGCTTTGTAACCCGATTGTTACAAAGGAAATTGTGTGTGTATTTACAAGACGTTAGTATTTCTGCTGTATATTATTAACCATTTATGTAGGCTGAGAAAGTTTCTGGAGAGCAGGATCTGATACTTACATTTTCCACGGCATGTGTCCTTACCCATGTGAAGCTGATAAAACCTGTAACTTTTTCAGAAGATGTGTGACACAGCCTGAGTATAATCAGCAGCAGGGCAGAGCAGCATAGCACAGGTGTTAAGTTATGTGGATATTTCACAAACGCTGCATTTGAAGCTATGCTTTTGGTGAAGTGTAGAAAGAAGACAATTTATTTGAATTAATTATTACACATTTTATCATTAATAGAACAGCCAGTGCAGAAATACTACAAAATAAATAGCATGAAAATTATTGATCTTATATTTCTGTCATTTAATTTTTTTGCATGCATAAACCAAAACAGGAGAATATGGTTAGTGCCAGTGTGGAATGAGTAGGACCTCATAAAATAGCTAGAAGGTTCACTCCTTGGTGACAAGATACGGGAAGTCACAGAGGGGAGAATGAAGTGACACACGAAGGAAAGCTTTCTTAGTAATTAAGGTTGTTGGGGTGGATGTGATATCACTGACTCTGGAATTCTTGAAGTACTGGTCAAACAAACTGCAGTCAGGAATCACGCTGTCAGGACCCTCTGCTGAGGTTGCAGAGCAGATCTCTTCTAACATGCACTTCTCTGCCTCTGGGATTATTTCCCTGATTTGGCAGGTGGGAAGCTGGCACATGGAGGTCTTGGATGAAGTCTCAGACAAGACAGCATACCAAGTGATGCAGCCCAAATTTCATGCAACATTTTAGTCTCTGGGCATTTTACATCAGAAGTGTCATGTCTGTACTGAATATGAGGGCCACGCATTGCTTTGAAAGACATCCCATCATCCTTCGGACCATCCTTCCATCTCTCAGCCTGCCCCAATTCATCTCCACCATCCACTGCTCTGGCCATCCCAGCACACTCCACCACAGTGCATGTCCACCACAGCTTTCAGCCTCTCCTTTGCATTTGTAGCACAGGTTTGCAGCTTCTCCCTGTTGCTGGTGCCTCTGTTGAGGATGAACCACAAAGTGATGCCCCAGGCTGCTCAATCACTTCTCCACCCAGCCTATAGGTGTGAGTGAGATTGCTGCAACCCAGGTGTAGGACCTTTTACTTTGCTGTGTTGAACTCCATGAGGTTTGCATTGGCCCTACATCTCCAGCCTGTCCAGTTCCCTCTGGATGGCATCCCTTCCCTCCAGTCTGCTGACTGCACAACGCAGCTCGGTGCCATCAGCAAATTCGCTGAGGGTGCCACTCGATCCCACTGTCCATGCTGCCAGCAAAGACACTGAACAGTATCATCCCCAGCAGAGACCTCCGAGGGACCTCACTGGTCTCCATGTGGACAATGGGCCAGTGGCCAAAACTCTTTACCTGTGGCCATCCAGTCAGTTCTTTCTCCACAGAGTGGTCTACCCATCAAATCCGTATCTCTCCAATCCGGAGACAAGGATGTCGTGCAGGACAATGCCAAATGCTTTGCCTAAGCCCAGTTAGATGGTGTCAGTTGCTCTGCCCATACCCACCAATGCTGCAGCCTCATGATAGGTCACAAAATTTGTCAGGCATGATTTCCCCTTTGTAAAGGCATGTTGGCTGCTACCAATAACATCTTTGTTTTCCACATGCTTTAGCATAGTTTCTAGCAGAATCTGCTCCATGATCTTGCCTGGCACAGAGGTGAGACCAGCTGTTCTGTAGTTCCTGGAGTCTTCTGCTTTCCCCTTTTTAACAATGGGGGTTCTATGGCTTTTTCCAGTCATCAGGGACTTCATCTGACTGTCATGAAACCTGAAACTTTTTTCACCCACCATCCTTCCTCTAACTCCTAGATCATAAGCTGCTTGACTTTCCCCAGCTCTATGATGGTTCCTAGCTTGAAATTGTTCCCCTATTTTTTGTTTTATTTTAGGAATGGTATTCTCCAATTTAGTACTCCTGCTAAAACCACATGCCACTTCCTCTCCTTGCTTCCAATTGGAGGCACAAAAGGCAAAGATCACAGGTTGAAATAAGAACAATTGCAGGAAACTGCAAGGAGATAAGAAAATGAACAAAAGCTTCTGAAAATGAGTAATACCAGACCATTCCATTCACTGTGTTTACTCAACCAGAAGGAACTTCTTCTGCCCGGAAGAGAGTCCCTTTCCCTCCACCCCTAGCAAAGATGCGAGGTGGTATTGAATAACATCTGCGCTCTAACCACAGCCCTCCCAGCTACTGCAGAAAATGAATCCTGTCCTGGCCAAAACCAGGACATTATCCACTCCTTGTCCTGTACTGTCTACATCATGCTCAGATTCAACACCTTCTAATGACAGATAGATAGATAGATAGACAGATAGATGCAAAAGCACAGGTATCATTTTCATGTCAATAGCCATCCCTCCAAGGTGTCTGTTGAGTTCATTTAGTCCATGGCTGTGGGTTCTATCCGCCCTAGATGTCTTCCAGGGCAGGAGGGCTGGTGTGCTGTTGGCTGGTTGCTGCATCAGGAATTCATGACTGGTGTATCTGGAGCACTCCATACTCATTGTCCATGTAGTTATGGCACAGAGTGGCAGAGTCACTCAGAAGCCAATATTATATCATTCAACATTACAGACTGTTCTCACCCAAAATTCAAATCCCCTCGAGGCCCACATTGTGTTTCCCTGTTTTCCCTGCATTACACACCAAGTGCATCCAGGTCATTGAGCAAAAACATGGGTGGGTTTGCCTTCGCTTGAGGCAGGGCTGATCCAAACTGTATTTCCTAGTGTATATCTCATATGCACCACAGGGACTTTATCCCCTTCTACGCTATGTAGAGGGTTTTTTTGGGCAAGGCCAGCTCGATTGGTAGAATCTCTGCTGTTAACTAACCAGGTGGCCTTCACTAAATGTAGATTCCAATGTTCGCAGGTCCCACCACCCGTTGCTTTCCATGTGGTTTTTAACAGTCCATTGTACTGTTCAATTTTCCCAGCGGCTGGTGCATGATAGGGAATATGATAAACCCACTCAATCCCGTGCTCTCTGGCCCAGGTGTCTATGAGGCTGTTTTTTAAATTAGTCCCATTGACTCAATTCTTTCTGGGGTGCCGTGCCACCACAGGACTCGCTTTTCAAGGCCCAGGATGGTGTTCTGGGCAGTGCCATGAGGCACAGGGTGCTTCTTCGGCCATGCAGGAGTTGTTCCTGCCACTGTCAGCACACAGCACTTGCCTTGGAGGGTCTGTGGCAGTGTAATCCATCTGTCAGGCTTCCCCAGACTGATATTTCAACCAGTGACACCCAGACCACAGAGGCCTTACCCTCTGGGCCCTGCTTGATCACAGCACGTGTTTCACAGCTATGGATAACCTGGGAGATGGCGTCCATGGTTAAGTTCACTCCTGGATCATGAGCCCACCTGCATGCTGCACCTCTTCCCTGATGATCTGAGGCATCTTGGGCCCATCAAGCCAGAAATTACTCACCCTTATGTTGCCAGTCCAGATGTACCTGAAGACTTTAATCTTGGTAGCCCGATAACCCTGTCCATTGTTGTGATGTTCTTCAGTAGCCGGATTCTTGGGTACGTGTGCATCCACATGACGGACTTTCCCAGCCAACTTCTCTACGCAGGCAGCAATGTCTTGCACACTTTCCCTCTGCACTGAGAACTGGTGTTTTTCATTGCTCCAGCCACCCCTGCAGAGCATTTGCCACCATCCACGAGTCAGTGTAGAGGCAGACTGATGGCCATTTCTCTCATTCAGCAAAATCCAAAGCCAGCTGGACAGCTTTCAGCTCTGCAACCTGACTCGATCCACCTTGTCCCTCAATAGCTTCTCACCACATAGGACTCCATAGGGCAGCACTCCATTTTCAGTGTAGCCCTACATTATGGCAGGAACTGTCAGAAAACAGAGGGCATTGCTTCTCATTTTCTGGCAGCTGGTTATATGGTGGGGCTCATCAGCAATTCTTCATCCTCCTCTGATGGTGATAGTCCGAAATATTCACCTCTGGGCTAGTTCGTGATGACTTCCAAGGTCCCTGGGCAATTCACCTGCTCAGTGTGAAATATAAAATTACAGATCATGGTCCTGGAAGGGCCTTTGAGAGGCTGGCTAGTCTGTTCCCTGCCTGTATCAACACTGCTTTTGTTCTCTTCTTGTATTTCCTACTCTTGAAGATTTCCAATGATGATCAGAATGGCAAAACACAGCATAGGTAGATAATCCACCACTCTTCTTTGACACTGTTTAATTCAAGAGTAAACGAAGTAGGCCCTTTCTTTTATTAGATTATAGGTTAATTTTAAAAGCCACATGGTCTAATATTACATCATTCTTATTGTTAGTAAATATTCGATAGAGTGCCTCAGTAACTTATACTGGAAAAAACAGTGATATGGAACTGGCAAATGAAAATACTTGCTAGGGATCATAAATTAAAGATAAATAACACCCACAGCCTCTGAGTTAAAAGGAGGAGGCTCTCGTGACACAGAGATCAATGTCCGTATTTACCATGTTTTACAATGCTCTGTGAATTGCAGTCCAGAGCACACAAATGCATTTCGCAGAAGGTACATGAGGGCTGTGTGATATCTCAGTGCCTCTCCAGCGAAGCTCTTGCAATACTGAGCGCAAAGGTAAGTTAAAACATGTTATATTTGTATAGAAATACATATTGATATGTCCAAGAAGATAGTTATTTCAATGATAATGTGAAAGTTATTGAAAACAGAAGAAATAGCTAAATATAAGTCAAAGCATATGTGATCGCTGCAGCACCCTGCAATTAAATTCCAGTGCAGGTTATTCCTGACAACCAGGGAAGAGGATGAGTGTCAGCAAGGAGGAGTCACCGTGACTAAAGAGTGGCAGGACAATGAAAGTGAAACATGATCACTCCTCCCAGGACAAACCTGAACCTTGCTATGTGAAAAAAAGATGGTCATTGAAAGCCTGTGGGTTGAAGCAATCCCACCATGCTCACCAATCTGAAAACAGTTCCTTGTGAGGGGAGTACAAAGGAACAAATGCTGGATATGTAAGACTACTTCAGTATATGTAGCCCTATCGATGAACAGATCACCTCTTCACAAACAAACGTGCCAAAAAGTCCTCTTACTGTTTTGTGTATGTAATCAATCTATGACATGATGGAAATGTTTCTGCAGAACACATAACACAGTGTCGGAATGCTTTCACTGGCAATTACGATTTTTTTACTACCCTGATATTCTAATGCAAAAGGTATTTTGGTACTGCGGAGATATGATGGTTTGTATTTTCCTGTCTATTCCATAGCAGTTAATGATGGATAGACAATTTCAAACTTTGAACTACCATGGAAACTGCTTCTCGGTACCCTGCTTTTCTTTTTTGAGTTTACAACTCCCTCTGCAGTAAACCTTGCAAGTCCTTGAATGAATGTCAAGAGAGACAGCTGTAGCTATGGTTCCCATGCAATTCACGTTATGAAAATTTCACTGTGGGTGCTCAGTACCTCTTGTGAGGTGAGGAATTTCCAACAGCTTCAGCAAAATTCATCCAACTTTTCTGAATTCTTTTTCAATACAGCAAAGATGATTCTCTTGAAAACACCAGTGACTAGACACATATTCCATACACTTCTGGTCAGTAACAGATTTTGCATTTAGATTTCACGACTGGTGAAACAGAAGGAAATGTGAAGTTAAGAGCCCTTTCTGCCAGATTTCCTCTACATCATCTTTTTCACATACACACTTCTGGTGACAAGTCACATCTTCACAGCAGTTGTGTTTCCAGCACCTGTTACTGAGGAGGAGGTTCTCTTCCCCAGCCCTGACCTACAACATCTTGCAATTGCTCTCCCCAATTTGGCGTTTGGTTTGCAAACTTGCTGAGAGTGCAAGACAGCTCATTATCCAGGTCATTAATAAGACATTAATCACTACTGACCTATCAGCATGCATCCCTGGTGGATGCCCCTAGGAACTAGTTGCCCATTGGACTTCATAGTGTTGATATGAGCCTTTCAGCCCAACCACCAAGGCACTTTGTTCCCTTCACACTCCACTTATCCAGTCCAAATCCCACCAACTTGCCTACAAGTAGACTGTGGGGATCATGTCAAAAGCCTTGATAAAGCTATAATCAATCACTACAACACCAAGTGCCCTCCTGTTGGCAACACAGGCTGGTGTCTCTTTGTAGAAAGTAATCAGGTAAATCTCTGCTGGCTCCTCCCAGTCACTTCTTTGTCCTTCACGTGCTTGGAAATAGCTTCCAGGAGGATGTGCTGTCCAGTCTTCCCAGCAACTGAGTTGAGGCTGACCAACCAGCTGAGTATTGCCTGAATCCTCCTTCTTGCCATTCTTAATGATCAGTATGATGACATTTGGCTTTTTTCAATCACTAGGAATGTTTCCCAATCACCATAATCTTTCAAAGATGACAGAAGCCAATTTTGAAATTATATTGGCAAGCACCCTTGGCATCCTTAAATGCACCCCTTCTGGCCCCATGTGTAGACCTAATTCAGCTGACTTAATTTTTATTATGTCAAATAAATTTTATTATTTAAAACTTAATCTTAAAATCTTAATTTTTAAGATGTCTGCTCCAGGAAGAGGTGAAACATCTCCTCAAACCAACTAACTTTAATGACATTATTTACATTACCTAGGTTGCAAGATTGAAATGAGACTTCTGTAGAAGAATCAGTAGTGGAGATGTGTGACATATTCAGACAAACCGTACTCATAGTGTGTGTAAATCCTGTTCATTATTTCCAGCAACTGCCACTCCCCATCCTGGTGTTCTCCGGGTGTGTCAGGGTCTGGCTCCTTACGAAGCTGGTGAAGACTGATACGAAAACCCTCGGTTTGAGGAGATGGTGTTCTCACTGTACTGCCATAGCATATGCTTTCTGGCTGAGAGGAGGATGGCAGCAGTACAAACTAACATCAACCCCTTTCTTACGTGGCTGCAGGCTTCTCAGTGCCTTTGTTACCGTACCTTGACATGGCTGCAGGCTTCTGTGGGGGCCAGTGGTGGCACCTTGCTGATTCTAGGAACAAGAAACAGTTATACACACAAAACCCCAAACCCAACAGAACTTACATTGCCATATAGACTGCTGATAATGGTGTGAGACTAGCAAGCCATGCAGCACTTCTGTCCACACAAGCATGATTCTGTTTCTTTTTCCCTGCTTGCTGTGTTCAGTAATGTTCCTAAACTCTGTGTGGCATCTAGCAGAACCAAGGCTCCAGCTCTGTCGAGAGCTGTTAGAAATTAATTCAACAAATATCAGGATCTTATCATGACTTTGACCTTCTAAATACTTGAAACCTGAACACCTGGAAGCAGGTAATAACAGGACAATCTCCGCTTCTAGTTCACAGAGGGAAGCAAGAACCACTGGCATGGAAAACATTGAGCTAATTCAACTCACTGGAGGCAGAGAAGTATTCACTCAGAGTTAGTTTTCTGCCAGTTTGATAAACTGAACAAATCCCAGAACTGGTTCAGAAGAAGCAGCACATACACACAGGTAGTTTTAGGAGAGACATACAACTGCATGTATCAGCAGCAAGATCAACTCAGACACCTCACCTAAATTCACCATACAAGCAGAGGGAGTACAGAATAGCAAGAATACCTGAAGAGTCAGTTCAGGGACTTCATGAACTGGAAGATGACTTGGACAGACATTTTTAATAACCACTGAGAAATCTGTTCTCTGTAAGTTTGGCTAATCCCTTTTGAATCTCATGCCTCTGGTGTTCATGGCATCCTAGAGCCATCCACTTCTCACGTTATCAAGCTGTGCATAAGATGCATGAGCTACTTTTATTTGTTTAAAGCTACTACACCCATATGGATCCTCTGTTGTCATACACACTGACAGCTTCTGTTGCTTCCCCATATTATTCATGATTTTATTGTGTTTGTCATCTCCCCTTGGCCATCGTCTCTGGTCACACCTACCCACATTACTTACACCCCGCTCCCTTGGAACTAAACAGTCATGTTTTCATCATGTACTGTAAGAAGAGGAGGACACCACTCTCTAGTCATAGTCTTCCAGGCAAGGAGGAGATCACCACTTCCCTCCCAGCTTTAACCTACCCTGCTTCCCATATCTGCCCACAAGCAGAGCAGTCTTCTCCAGCCCACTCTAGGCAAGGGCGCACCACCAGCAGTTTAACCTCCAGTGTGCCTCGTCCTCTACTCCCCTGTGCCTCTGCCTCCTCTTCCAGCCTCTGGGTAGTCTTCCCCCTTCCCTTTTACTCTTCAAAGTGAGTTGGGCTCCCCTACTTTGCTTGCATCTTTCCTGCCAGTCTGATATTTTTTGTCCAGCACCTCCCCAGCCCAGACGTGAACTGGACCTGCCTCCTCACCTTGTAACATCCCTCATTCCACTTGGCCCTTTCTGTACTTTTGTCCTCAGCTTCCATTGACTGCACTAAGTCCCCATCAATAAAAACATTAAAGAAAAAAAAATTGCTTTCCCTTAGAGTAGCCAGAGCTTCCTTAGTTTTCCTCTGCATCATTTCCTTTCTGGACAGAAATTTCTAAGCCTCTAACCTCACACCACTAAGCTTTTTTTCTTCGAAATACCAGCCTGGGCAGTGGCAGCCCTTGTTGCCACAGGCACTGTACTACCAGCTGCAGCTATGCTCCTTCCACATGACACAGAGCAGGCAGGTTGTGTCCCACTTGGGTCCCACAGAGATCTGACATTTGTCATTCCCTGGGTTTCCATTCTCTCTCTTCCTCACACTGAAGACCCCACCTGGCAGCTGGTTCAGTTGCCACCTTGGTGAAGGGCTTTTCTCCTCCTTTGTCAGCTCAGCTCAGTTTGTTTCCCCTCGCTTGCCTCCATCACTCATGCTGGGTGGGTCAGGACTTTACCTCGCGCCTTGTGCTTTCCCTCCAGCAGCAGTTCACTGTGCCAGTGCTGCTGGCATCTGGTGGCACAGGAGGCTGAGGAGTGTCTCTCACTCCTCAGTGAGCATTTGCTCTTGTTTGTGCTACTGCATGATGAGGACTCACCAAAGCCTGAGGCATGGTTGCAGTGCTTATCTCTTGGATTGGAAGGATGGGTGCTGGGTTTCCAAAACCCAAAGCAGGGTGTCAGCACCACTGGTAGAAAATTTTTCCCCAGGTGTCTCCACAAAGGCTGCTACGTGGCTCCTCTGGGTGCCAGGAAAGCTGCTGCACAGCCTGCTGCAGGCAGCAGACCACAATGGCCAGATGGAATGATTCACCAGACCGATTCAACCGTTGGTATGAAGGATACACCAAGGAGAGGGCCTGCCATGGGGACCCACAGTCCCTTCTGTCTGTTCTCATCTCATCCTCTCCTGAATGTTGCCCCCCTAGATCCCCTGAGCCATCTCAGTGCCCAAACTTCCATCTTCTTAATGATGGGGGCTAAACTATGAACTTTCAGCTGTTTTCACTGTGGAAACCAATGTGGACAGCAGCAAGGGAAATTATGCCTGAGGAAGGATGTGAAACACTTTCTCAACACTGCTTCAGGCTCTTCTTTAGTCAGAGGCACCATTTTGATCCCTGGCAGCCACTGACAGAATTTTCTTCTCCCATTTGTTTCCTTCTTTTTTGAAACACTTGGCTACCTTTGGTGCCAATATCATGCTGCAGCAATGAGTTTTCACCACAAACCATATAAAAAAGTATCCAAGCACAGCCCCATTCCTCTCCCAACACAGCAAATCCATGAAGCACATGGAAGACACTAGGCTCTAACATACACAACTCCTGGCAAGCTTGCAGCACTTGCTGAAATAAAAAACTACCTTTTTTTTAAATTCCATTTCATCTCCCAGTTATATCCAAACACACCATTGCTAGATGCATATCAAGAGCTGGCTTTGTATTAGCAAACCTCTCTCGTACTCCCAGTTTGGAAATTAGAAGTAGCATCTGTAAAGTGGAGAACCAAAAACCACTGACTGTGGTTGCACTGCAGAGCAGCACACGGAGTCTCTGCTGCTGGCACGCTGGTGCACGGGTGGCATCAGGAAAAGGCAAATGCTTTCCCCAGTGAGAACGACTACATAGCCCTTCTCAGTTTGCCTGCAAGCAAGGTCTTGTTCATTCTGTATCTTCTTGTGAGCTTGGATTTTAGCTGTAACCTAGAGAATCCACTCAAAAGTGTTGACATGTCATTCAGAACAAGTGTATTTCGGGCTGTGCTATGGAAACAAGACTAAAGAGTGATATTTAAACTCAGTGTCACAGCAAGGAAAATACTTTATTAAAGTGTGACAAGCCAGCTCTTCACCGGACGTTTGAAGCATCTTCCTTTGGCATGGTCTGAAATAAAACCGTGTTGTAGAGACAACGTTAGCTAAGGACACAGTGGTCAAACGGAACAATAGGTTCCAAGCCTGTCACGTCTCGGTGAGGCTGGAATTGCTCACCGGCCTCTGACCATGTCTGCTGCGGACTCAGCCGGGCAAGGGCAGCGCGATGATGTACAGAGCACCGAGCCACGCTCCCTGGTGTCCCTGACCGTGTCACCCGCCCGGTCAGCAGTCCCGGGGCTCTGCTCACCGCTCAGATACACCGGGAGCAACTTTTCCCGGTTAGCGCTGGGGAAGGTCTCTCGTCTCTGATCCCATCTCGGCATCCCCGGGCTGCAGATACCAGAGGTGGAACCAACCGCAGCTGGATTGACCACCGAGTCACAAACTCTCCAAGAGATGGCACTAAAGGGGGGATGCAACGGGAGAGGAGGACATAACCTCGCTGTGCCACCTGGCGCGGGCTTCTGCTTTTAAAGAGCCGGGACCGGCACTGCCCGCCCCGACACCAAAGCCCCGCGGCAGGGGTAGCCCCGAGGCCGCGGCTGGAGAAGGGGCTGTCCGGCGAGCTCCGCAGCACGAACACACCGCGGAACCAGCGGCCGAAGCGCCTGCGCTGCGCCGCATCCCCGAAACCCAGCCCAACCCCGAAACCCAACCCACCCCCGCCCCGCTCCGCCCCGGCCCTGTCGGGAAGTTTCCCCTCCCTGCCCCAGCGCCCTCCGACCCCCCCAAAATGGCGGCCGGTCCCTCCCGCCGGGGGCGGGCGCCGCGGAGCTGCACAGCGGCCGGGCCGGGCCGCCAGCCCCCGCCCCGCTCCCGCTGACGTCAAGCACCGCCCGGTACCGCGTCCCTCCCCTCATTGTCAGCGCCCGCACCCGCCGCCCGAGCCCCGGAGCCCCTCGCGGGCTGCGGCTGCCCAAGCCCGGGCTGGGAGGGAGGGAAACCTGGCCGCTCCTGCTGCCCAGGTAGGCAGAGGTGGGCGATGAAGGGGCGGAGGGCGGGGGGTGCCGCAGACCGGCGGGGCGGGGAGGAATTTGAGGCATCCGCTTTGTCTTTGACCGCCGCCGCCTTCCCCGTCCCTTCCCGTGCGGGCGAGCGGGTGCCTCAAGGCCGGGTCGCCCGCGGGTGGCGGCGGCGGCGGGGACCCCCCGAGGGCGACCCGGCCTTGAGGCGCCCGCCGGGGCCTCGGCTCCCGCTCGGAAATGGAGCCGCCGTCGGGCTCCTTCCGACGGGACCGGAACAGCCGCTTTCCTGAGCGGAGATCGGCCCCGTCCCCGCCCGGGAAGGGCACGGTCCCACCGGTCCTCGCTGTCGCGAGCTGCCCTCAAGGAAGGTCCTAAACCCGTTGGCTGGGGCTTGGTTGAGATTTTGGAGGTTTCCAACGCGTTTTCTGTGGATAACCATTTTTTTCCTTGCTGCAGCCATATACTCCCTTTCCTGTTGCTTATTTTTCCTGAATTCCTCCTTCTTTCCCGGCCCGCCCACGTTTACCATGTAATTAATAACGTTCTTTTATATATGTGCTTTTCGGATGCTCTGACTTTGTTAATCACTTCAGTCTTCTTTGCTCCCCCGTCGCGAGGGAATTAATTGATGGAGCATTGTGAAACTTTTCTTTGCCCCTTTCGAAAATTGCTGAAACTTACCTCATTTGGCTTTGTCAGGTGTCCCATGTGCTGGCATGTGAAGCCGGTGGCACAGCAGACCTTTGCTGGTTGTCCTTGGTGATTGCGCTTTCATTGCAAATCTGCATTTTTTTCCCCTTCTAATGCTACATCTGAAGCCTTTAAACCAATTAAACACAAGTTAAAGTTACCATCCCGGCTAATCAGCACATATGAGTTAGGTGCAGTGGGATTAGATTTTAATTGGTGCGTAAATTCTGTTAAAATGTTCCACAGAAATCAGGGGAAGGAGTGCTCATCGCTGCCGCGTGTGTTGGGGTTGTTGCTTATCGAGTCTCTCGCCGGGAGCCGCTGGGGTGAATGGGCGCCTCTCTGAGCAGTACCACACTGATGACAGTGGGAAGGGGGATTTTTACAACCTGGAATAGTCCGTGGCATTCCGTGTTTAGGGGAAAAAAATGCAGGAACTTACCACGTGCCTACAGCCTCTTGGCAGAGGTATGCATCTGCTGACCTGCAGGACATTGAGGGGGGTGTTGCTTCCCAGCGTTACAGTCTGCGAGCACAGAACCGGCAGCTCTGTGCTCTGCTCGGTTTGTGCAGCCAGTAGCCAGCTGGCATATTTCGGCAGGGACAGCGTGCTCTGTGGCTGGTTTGCATCTGCGGCACTCGCAGAAGCGTAATTCCTCCATTGTATTGGCTCTGCAGCAGTAAGGGCTGCACAGAACGCTCGGGCACCGCCTGCCAGGCTGACACCCCCGCCCTGGGGCTTCGGGAGCCCCGAGGGAGTGATAGCTGTGCAGGGGCCTGGAGTGCAAGACCCCTCCTGGGCATGGGACCGCCTCTCCGGCATCGAGCCTGGACGCTTGGGGCTGCTCAGGGCAGCCAGCCCTCTGTGACACTGCGAGGAGGAGGAGGAGGACGTGGAGAGCTGATTGCTGTGTTTCTTTTGGATGTGTGTCCGAAAGTTCCTAGGGGAAGGAATGAATTGGGGCAAGGGAGCGTGGGAGAACAGCACAGTTCAAGAGTAGTCAGGTCCCCATTAACTAACCCCCGTGTCTCCTGATCTAAGTAGTTCTTCAGCCCCAGCTTCCTCATAATGATATGAAATAGTAAAGTTTCTGCACTCCAGTACAGGGCAATCTGACTGATGTTGACTTCCTAAGAAGTAGAAATAAGTTACAACAGCGTGGACTTTTCGCTAGCCTTCTGGCTGTCTCTGTGTTCTGAAAATTGCCCAACTGAGAATAAGTTACTGATTTTCTTTATTTACTACGAGGCTAGGAATTGTAGGCAAAAATAACTCTTGTTAAAAAAGAGAACTCTCAAATGTGGCTACTACAAGAAATGATAATATTTAAAAGCCCAGTATGCCTTGCAATCTAGACCACGTTATTTTGTATGTTGAAATGGGTTGGTGATTACATCTTTGAGCATGACCTTACCAGAGTATTGTACCCAGGCACTCTGAGGCTGTGCATGTTCTCCATGAAACCTTTCCTTCCCACCGTGGGCTGCAGTTGGTGAGGAACCAGAGGCTTCTTTCTCCATGGAAGTTTTTCAGAAAGTATGGCTGGCATTACTGAGCCAAATGACAAAAAAGGACAATTTTGATACAATTGTTACACTAAAATGAAGCATATAATCTCTTTAGGAGGACATTTTGATTGGAAGATTCCCACAAGGGTGATGATTTGTAGCAGTAATATGTTTTGCACTAACTAGTGGACTGCAGATCATGGGAGCCCTTAAAACGTGTTGGAATGGAGAACCTTTGTTGTGATGGTTATGGCATGGTTACATACGTCTAAGGCCTGCTGTACAGACTTTTTGCCTCGGGTAATGGTTGTATTCGCACATCTGAAGTAGCAAGCATGAATGTTTTCAAATACTTGGTGACAGCTGATGAGCAGGTGTTGCTTGCCAGCACTTCCTGCATTCCCAAAGCTGGTGGTTGGCTTTGTCCTTCCATACTGTTATTCTCTCTGCTTTCAATAGGTTGAATCTTCAGAGGGTTTTAGTCCTTTAACTTGATCTCCTCTTCCCTCCACA
Source organism: Callaeas wilsoni (assembly GCA_013398955.1). Classification (NCBI taxonomy): domain Eukaryota; kingdom Metazoa; phylum Chordata; class Aves; order Passeriformes; family Callaeidae; genus Callaeas; species Callaeas wilsoni. The sequence continues at coordinate 34,240 of VWPU01002860.1, read as the reverse complement.
GCTAGCAAAGGTGTGATTAATCTCCCTGTCCAAGTTCAGCTGTTTGCCAGGGTAACAGGGGCTGGCAGCCTTCTCCTGGTGGCAACTGCAGCCACTCACTGCACACACTGTGGACAGTCATGTACATCTCTCTGGATTTGAGGCTTTAGAGCTGGTGACAGAATCAGTTTGGTGGAAAACCCACAAACCATATGCCCTTAACTGTCCAGATTTAGTAGCCTTCATAACCACCCTGACTGAGAAGGCATGCCAGGCATGCCATTCCTGTGAAGTCGGTGGGGTTTGGGTTGATTCAGCAGCCTGAAAAACAGTGTTTTTGAAATGATCAAATATAAAGTGTGGCATTGGATGTCAGCCATCAGAATGTGGCAATTTAGGCCTTCATGCTTTTGTGTCTCTGGTGGTGTCTTAGGTTTTGGCAGTGATGTTCCCCTGCTGAGGCCCTAATCTTGGCAGATAAAGGGCTGTAAGGTTACCTCAGCCCTGTGTTCTTTAACCCTCATCAGGGTGGAGTAAGATATGCAGGTGCAACACACAGCTTTACCTAAATGTGACAGCAGCATGCACAGAAGCATGAATGCTGTGCACAGGCAGTTCCTGTTGCCTTTTCTGTAAAAGAAAGCTGAGAATATTTTGATGCTTTCTTGCAGTAGTTGTGCAGCGAACGTAACACTTGTATTCCTGAACATTTGAATTTCTCATAGAAACACAGTCCAGAAAGGTGAACGCACCCTGGGAGTGATGGGCTGAAGGGAGAGATGGTATTTAGGAAAAAAAATGAGTTTTAAGATGTCCAAACCGGCACATAATGTTACACTTAGCACTCAGCCTACTCTGCAGCCTTGTGTGCCATGAGAAGCTCTTCCCATAGTAAAGCCCCTTAGGATCCACACCAATAACCCCAGGAATGAAATGGATCATTTCTTTGCTTAGGAACAAAGTTGCCAATAACAGGTATAAAGTATAAGAACACATAAACTGGTTTGTTTCTGTGTGACAGTGGGCGGATGAGAGCAGCTGTTTACTCTTGTCAAGTTGGAGGAGGGACAGGGATTTTCACATGCTCTCCATTCATGGATCTGGGAAGTGCTACATCAGTGCAGGTGGGCACTGTGCCTGGACGAGGTGGGTTTGCCTTTCCCTTGTCCTAACCGCTCTCTCCTTCAAGTGCCTTTTCTAGCCCTACCCCAGATGACAAAAACTCCATGCAGCTGTGTTCAGGGAGTTGATCTGGGTGAAAATTAACCATCAGCCTCACCTCCACTCCCTTTAGCCCTGCCTGATTCCCAGCCTGGCTGCAGGGCTGCTTTACTCTGGCCAAGGGAGGGGAGCACGAGGCTAGAAGGAGGCAGGTGATGTGTAGGGCCACCCGAAAATGACTATAAAACTTCAGTTTGAGGATCTGGCCCTGAGTCTGTGAGGTCACTTGTGCAGTGATGGCATCCCTTGAGCGTACTAAGCATTGCTGTCTGCACTGAGGTCTCTGTCACCACCATGCTTTCACGGTGAGTTTGGACGTGTTACCTTTGCAACGTTCCTGCTCACACAAAGTGCTGCCCAGGTTTGGGCAGAGGAGTAGAGACATCATGTTTAGAAGACTTCAGTGGAAACTTTCCTACATTTATTAAGTCCCAATCTTTTTGACCCTGTTTGTCAGAGCTTCATCGAATTGAGCAAACCTCAAATATCTTCCTCGCAAAGTAACTTCAAAGTCCTATCATCTGGGCTCTGAGCAGCAGTATTGAACTTGGGCCAGCAAAGTGCACTGGTGTCACGTGTGTAAATACTTTGTGTGAGGTGGAAACTTCCGTATGGCTGCTCCTTGGCCTGCTACAGCATAATAGCTGTCATCCTGCCCTGCCCTGTGTGTCAGGGGACCAGCTGTCCACAGCCCAGCCGTGCTCACATCCTCCCTTGGCGGCAGGCGCGGGCAGACTGGCCTGGTTCCATGGGCAGATCCCGCTTCTGACAGGTGGGCTCCTGGGTGCCCTAGGATGAAGTAGTGGGAGGCATGCACTGTCAAGTGTGGGTACTTCCTCATCACTCCTTGCTGTCTGCCCTGGTTTATGAGGAATGTGGTGGTTTTGCTGCTTCAAGTCACAAAGGGGAAAGTGTAGGCTTTAACGATTTTTAATCAGTACTGGGTGGACAAGCCCCTGCATGTAAACATTTATAGTTCTGAATTTACTTAGCTAATTGGTTTTTAAGTCATAGATTAAGTCATAGTTTGACCTGCTGTACTGCCCAGGTCATAGTATCAGACCTTACTTAGTATTGAATTAACTCATTAACTCAGCTGGTTTTGAGGTTTGTGATTTCAACTTGCAAACTTGATGCCTGGAGGGGGGGAGGGGGCGTTGATCTAAATAAGATTTTTTTTGCCACAAAACCCCATGTTCCTTGCTCGGATATGTGATTGTTTGGCTCAGAAGTAGTAGGACTGATTTCATTCAGACCCCTTGCAAATAGTGTTGTGGCTATCCTTGATTGTGCACTGCATGCCTCTGAGAAAGCAGAACAGCAGGAGATGAGAACCAAGGCTTTCTTAGCCCTGGTAGGATTCGGCTTTGGTGGTTAATATTACAAAACCACTGGAGCTTGGGGCTCGTGTGTCAGGCTGCGCAGTAGGAGAGGAAAGCATCTGTGGCCGTAGGCAGGTGATGTGAGAGGGCTGCCTGACCTGTGTCCTGGCACAGCAGCCCTGTGGGGCAGCTGAGGAGGCTGCTTTCTGGTGACACACATCACCTCTGCTCTAGGACAGCAGCTCTCCCGCTCCACGAGCCAGTGGGCAGCACGTAGCGGGTCATCCCACCGGCTGCTCCCATCGCCTCCGAGGGTGCAGGAGCAGGTGACAGCAGCTACACTGCTCTGGAAGGGCCAAGGTAGGTAAAGGTGGTAGGGGAGCAAAAGAGGGCGCGTGTTGTTGTGTGACACGGTGGGGCCTGTGTTCCTACTTCTTGTATAAGTGTTGCAGTGTTCTAATTGACCTCTAAAAACGGTAGCTTCATCCTAAGCTGAAAATGTCTTTCTACGTGACTGATCACGATGAACTCAAGCAACTCTTTAATTAGCTCAAGAATGTTTCTCTTTGCCTTGAATGCTTACTTTTCACGTTTTCCTCTGTTGCTGCATGCAGTGCAGTGCTTGCAGAAGGGTAGCTCTGGGCTGTGCAGCAAGGACTGCTGGCAGCATGGCTCTGCTGTCGTCAGCCCTGCCACCCGTGCTGCATGCCGCACAGCTCCGTGCAGATGGGAGTGACAACTTTTGCTGCAGTGCTGCACCCTCGGTACGTGTTGCAGCAAAATCTGTCAGACTGTTTTCACGTTCGTTCTCAAAATTGCTTTAATTTAAATCGCTTCTGTATGCATTTTCTGGCTCTTAAGGATCAGCACTGGCTTTGTCTTCTCCACTGGATTGATTTGAAAATCACAGGATATGTTTCCGAGGCTGCAGAGGCTCCCAAGGTTGTGCTGATCATCTGATTCCACTGCAGCACTTTCAGTTGCTTGTGCCTTTGAGGTGCCTGTGCCTCACGTGGGAGTGCAGTGGGTTACCTTAAAGGGAAAATCTGATGAAACTTCTTCAAGAACTTGTTGTTACATGTGATATCGTAGTGGAATTTACCGGAATAGAATGGAGATTCCTGACTTAGGATCTGGAGCAGAGCTGCAAAAACATTAATTTCTCAGGTAGTGTGAATCATTTGGAAATATGTCTGGTTTTGCTGGAAAACAGTAGTTCCTGGATGATAATAAATAGCTAGTAGTACTGCTTTGTGGTGAGAATTTGAACTTGAAGCAATTGAGAATTCCTAATGAAGTCTCTCACTCTTCTGTCTGCATCCCATTCTGCATAGCTGCTGTTAGGGATTGTTTGTAATGTTGTTGAGTGTGACTAATGTCTTTGCATAAAGGTATCCTGTGTGATGTGGGTGTTGATGTTTCTGTGTGAGTTGTGGCTGTTAGTATATTGTAAACTGCCTGCATGTGCTCTAAAATTCTCTGGATATTACCTTTTCCGTTGGGCAGAGCATGGGAACAAGGAGCACAGCTTGGAATAGGTCTTTTCCTTTTGTCTGTAGCCACTGTCAGAGGTGCTGTGAAGGGGACAGCGAGTATCAGCAGTGCTTTGGGAAAGCTGTGGGACTGTGTGTTTGAAGGTGACTGCAGGAGCAATGCTGCAGTGGAGCATTACCAGCTGTGGAGGTGGGGAACTCTCTTCCAGCAGTGATGGGAAGATGGGGAGGCTCTCTGGGGTGTACTCTCTGCAGAGCATGGACCACAAACGGGCTGCTGGGGGCTGGTGTGTAAGAGCTGGGCTGAGAGGCTGGCTTGAGGTGCAGGCAGAGTGAAACAGCAACTGCTGAGTGCAGGGAAGCAGCTGTGCCCTGCTGACTGCCTTGAGTGCCAGGTGGCACTCCTGGGGCCTGGGTCACCTGCCCCTCATTTCCCTCCTCGCGCAGCAGGAATGGCAAGCCCCATTCTCTAGCTTGCTTTCTCTGGCTGTCTTACAACAGAAACATGCTCCCAAGTCCTTACGCACAGATCATCTCCATTCACTTTTCCTCTGCTGCCTACACTTTGAGCTGATTTGCAGAGCAGGGTGGGTTTTTTCTTTTTTTTTCTCTCTCTTTTTTTTTTTTTTTTTTTAGTATTTTCTCCCTTTTTTTTTTTTTTTTTTTAGTATTTTCTCCCTTTTTTTTTTTTTTTTTTTAGTAATCTCTGCCCTGTGTGCCTCTAGGGACTGCTGAACTCTCTGCTGTGCTGAGAGTTCAGCACAGTCCTTGCTTTGGAGCCCAGCTGTGTGAGCTGGTGGGGCACACAGAGCATCTCTCTGCAAAAGCAAGAATGGCAGCAGCAAGCTGCAGAGGCTCAGCAAAGCATTGGCAGCATGGCAGTGACTGCATGTGAGGCAGATCAAGAGAAGGTTGGTCTCTTCTGCTCAGTACTGGTGAGATGGTATCTGAAGTGTCATGACAGTCAGGTGGATATTTCGCTAGACCAGGTTGCCTAAAGCCCCATCCAGCTTGACCTTGGACACTTCCAGGGATGGGGCATCTGCAGCTTCCCTGGGCAACTTGTGCCAGTGACTCACCACCTTCACAGGGAAGAATTTCTTCCTAATATCCAATCTTAACCTACTCCTTTAGTCTTTTAGTGCCCACATCCCATTGCTACAGTGTCTGATAAAAAGTCTCTCTGTCTTTCTTATAAACCCTCTTTATGTATTGAAAGGCCACTATAAGGTCTCCCAAGAGTCTTCTCTTTTCCAGGCTGAACAACCCCGAGTCTCTCAGCCCTTCTTCATAAAAGTATTACAGCCCATGGATCTTTTTTTGTGGCCTCTTGTGAACCCGCTGTAGTCTTTTGGAGGACTCCAGAACTCCAGATGCAGTGCTCCAGGGGGGGTCTCATGAGAGCAGAGCAGAAGAATCACTTCCCTTGACCTGCTGGTCATAATTTTTTTTGATGCAGCCAAGGACCACTGTAGGCTTTCTAGGCTACAAGCGCACGTTGCTGGGTCATGTCCAATTTTTTGTCCACCAATACCCCCAAGTCTGTCCCTGCAGGACTGCTCTCAATCCACTCATCCACCAGTCTGGACTGATGCTGGGCATTGCCCCACTCCAGGTACAGAAAGTTACAGCGTGGTAAATTCTGACTGAACATAAAGGAAAATAATTTTCTCCCTGCGATTGTTCTGACAGGAAACAGGGCCCGAGGGGTTGAGGCATTTCTGACCCTGGAGATTTTCACAACTTAATGCAGTCCTGAGCAACCTGCTCCAGCTTTGGACACTAACTCTGTTTGAAGTCAGAGCTGGACTGGAGTTAACTTCATCCCCTTACTGCTAACTAAGATGAGAGAGAAAATGTGAATTTCCTACTCGTTCCCTCCTTGGTAGAAAGGGGCAACGTGGTGGGGGAAGCAGTGTGGTCCTGTCTCAGTACAACCACGCCAGTCCTTCCTTCCTATGAAACATCCTTCCTTCAGTCCAGGGAGCACAAGGGGAAAAAGGACACGTAAATAACAATGCAAGTGAGCACAGTTAGACAGCCATGCCCTGGAAAAGTGCTGGAGGGGATCCTCTGCTGCCATTTTTGCCTTATGCTCTATTTCTCACTCTCCACTTCTTAAACATGCTGCAAGAAAAGCATATGCCCTCTTGGCTCTGATCTTCATTTAGGATAGGATTCAGATAAATTAATGCTTGGCATTAACCCTGCAGATTTCGTCATTAGCATCTTGTGTAATGCTTGCAGGAATACCTGTGCTCCAAGAGCAGTAGAATTTGTCTGTCTGTTGTCCATTAGTCGACAGCCTTGGATAACCAGTGGACTTAAAAGCAAATGCAGGCTGCCCTGTAGAACTGCCTTGCTAATACAAGGTATTTCAAGACTGTTGGTTTTGTAGCAGCGTGAAATGGAGAATTTGGAACAAAGTTTTTCCATGATAGTCATGAGTGGCAGGCGTCTTTAACCCTTTTATGCCCTATGGACAAGAAGCTGGTGGAAGATGGAGGAACTTTGAAGTTGTTGATGATATTCAGCCTCGTCTGTGGGAGAAGTATGAATCAGGACCTTCCTGATGGAAATCCTGTCCCACACTTCTGACTCCAGACAGCTTCTTAGCTGCCTACTGAAGGAGGCAGCTGGGTGCTGAGGATGCTCCCTCTGGGAAGTTACGGCTGTTCTGCTGTTTCAGTGCCCTCCCTGGTCAAAGGAGACACTTTATCCCCAAGCACTGATGAGACACTTTTCCCCAAGCAAACGGGGAATTACTCAAGCCCATTTTTGGAAAGAAAGAGCAGAGGCCAGGTATCCCTCTGCTATCTCTTTCTGCATTAAGGAGAATCCCAAGAGTGACTGCTGAATGCCCCAGCCCATTACCAGACCTTGGACCTCTGGCTTCTGGAGAATATCAGGTGCCCTCGTAGCTCTTCCCAGAGCAGCGTCTGTAGCGCAGGGCATGCGGCTGGTCTCTGCCTGCTAGGGCAATGAGGGGCCCTCACCTTTACGTCCTGCTTGCCCTGTGCCTTTGCACAGTGCTGTGTGTCTGCGTGTGAAATGCCTGTTGTCGTTCTGAGAGGCTCAGCCTGCAAGTGAATATATTCCATCCATAAATTCATCAAGGCTTTCAGGTGGGCAGTTTTCAATGGCACAGCTGCCCAGTGTCATAACACCATCTTGGGAACTTGTCTTGGAGTCTCCCCATTGTTCATGGAGCATTAATTTTGAGGTTAAAGTCCCCACAGCTACAAGCATGCTCTCACAAAGTCAGCGTGTTCCTGTTTGTAAATGTTATTTTATTTACTTTCTTGTTACCCGAGGGTATTTTCAGCAATAAATTGAACACAAAGACTATTTTTAGGATCTTCCAATCCACCCAGCTGTCCTCATTGAGCAAATCGCAGAAGAGAGTGATTTATAAGTCATTTATAAGTTCCTGAATACCTCCTTTCATTTGACTTCTCACTTGCCAGTGAACAGAAAAGCTGCAGGTTGGGAGCTCAGAGGGGGAAAAAAAGCGCCAGCTGTTATAAGGGAGTCCAAGATCACAATTAGTATTTGTGGTACAGCCGGGGGACAGAGTTACCCACTGTTTGTATTGGGAGGCCGTGAAGGATCTAGAGATTACTCAAGGTGTGTTGGTTAGCCAGCCTGCCTTCGCTTACCTGTGCAAGTGGTTGCAAGACGCTGTGACCATGGTCCACCGAGTTCACATGACTTTGGGGAGAAATCACCCAGGCTTTGGCTGCAGTGCCTGTGAGTCAGTGCCTGCGGTGCGTGGGTACCGTGCTAATGGAAGGGCGTCCCGCTGAAGCGTCGTGCCTCGTCTTGCCTGCCTGCTTGCTGTCCTGGACGCTCGCTCCGTTCAGCTGTTGCTCCCGCAGGGCAACCGAGCGGCTCTGGAAGAGACCCCGAGCTGATGATGGCACCTTGGTTTGGTAACAGCACCCAGCGTCTTGCTTCAGAGCGTGTAGATTTCATGAATTGCAGCCAAAAGGTTTGCCTCAAGCTGGAAGGGATGCTGCTGGTGTAACCCAAGCCAGCCAGCCTTTATGCCAGAGGCATTTCAAATGGCTGACAGATTCCTCCTGGACTTTTCAGGACAGCGATGTTAACCCTGCTGTTCCCCAGGCAGCTGAGCTGAGCTATGCTACTAGTCTCTGCCACATCTCTAACAAATGTTTGTCCAAAATCTGCAGAGTGGCACAGCTGCAGTGAGCTCCAGCACGCCCTTGAGCCGCTGCAGTGCCAGGCACTGCAGCTCCCCTAACACACAGCCCTCTCACCGGGAGTTTACAGTTCAAGTCGAAACCCTGGTTTGCTCCAAGAACAGCAGCAGTGGCACCTGTAACCTGAATCAGATTCCCTGGCTTCCTCAGGGGACCTTCCATGAGTCTGAATTGCTGCTAATTGCAGACTTTGTTCCGCCCTGTGCATTTAAGCTGCAAGCACAGGGCAGGCCAGGCTGCTGAGCATGCCTGCAGAAGTACTGCTGTCCACCTGTCCCAGGGCAGGGTCCTGAAAACGTGCCAGCAATTTAATCTTCTGCATCTGCACTAAGCAGGGCAAGGGGTGGATCTGCATGGGGGAGGCTGTGTCAGGTCTTACCCAGGCCAGGACAAGCTTCTCACAGATGCATCAAGGGGAACAGCAGCGTGCCCTGAAGAGGGATGCCCTCAGCAAGAGCAACTCCACAGAGACTCAGGGTAAAACTTTTACTGATTTGGGAGATTTCTGATGATCGTATTTCTTTCTAGTGGTAGGGCTGTTCTGTTCAATGGGTGGATAGCAATGCTAATGATTTATGAAGTTGACCTACAAGACAGAAGTTAAAACTGGGCTTATGCTTGAATATTGAATTTTATCAGAGTAATTAGTCCTAGATGTCTGCTTAGAATTTTTGAGTTAAAGGGCCGTTAGTAAAGATTAATGGAAAATTAAAATTTAGACACTGAAATATGAATGATCATTTTTATTTCAGGTCACATTTTATTTCCTTGTGCTACCATGCCGTCAGTCTGAAAGTCTGTGCGGTGCCTGCTGGACCTGCTCAGAACAAAATCTTGCATGCAAAGAGCAGAAGGAAGTGCAGGGCAAGGTGTGCAGAGAGGACAGGGCACCTTTCCTGAAATGGAGCTAAAGTTGACTGTCTAAGCTGGTCCCAAAAGATTTTCCCTACTAGTGCTAAGGAGTGTGGACAATCCTGATCCATGGATCACTGTCATCAAAGCTGCTTTATGTTTGTACAGTTCTTGGCATGGCCTGGCCTGGATCTTCCCAGATGTCTTCTGGGAATGGCTCAGAAGTTAGCAAGGTCTGTCACGTTTGAGGCAAAGCAGGATTAAAAGGGTAGGGGTTGTTCCATGCCAGTTGGCCTTGGCACAGAGGACAAGCTAAGCCAGGCTCATGTACTGATAGAGGTGTACCCTAATGCTCTTTTTGGTCACTGATGACAGTGCATTCTCCAAGAGGCCATTCATCCACCTGGCCTTAACAAACTGGGATCAGGTGAGCGATTATCTGACAGTGCTTCAGACTTTTTTTGTCTGTGGGGAATGCCTGAATATTTTTGCATGGAATGCACAGCTCTAGCAGGCTACATTTTGGGTACACAGGTACTATCCAAGTAGATGGACTTCAAGCAGAGAGCTAAGCTAGGTTCTTTCCTTAAACCATACAAAGGGTAGGTCTGGGTAGGATCTTGAGGTCAGGCAGCTGGATTTCCCAGCACAGGAGAGCTGGGAGAGATGCCAAGGGGCTGCACTGCTCCCCTTTGGTTTTCAGCATCCATTCGGGTACCTGTGGTGGTGTGGCACAGCGGCTCTGCTGAGCACTTGGTGCTGAGTTTGTGCTCCGTGCTGCAGGTGGCTGAGCCCTGCATGCAAGTGGGCTGTGAGAGGGACGTGGGAGTGAGCCAGCAAGGAGCTGCACAGGCAGCTTGTGAGGAGAGCTGTGCCTCTGAGCACCTGTGACGCTGTATTGCATCTTCAGTGCAGCACGGAGCTGCCTGCTGCTATGGCTGATGCTTGGATAGCATGTCGATGCCCCAGTGATCCCTTTGTGTGGTCGTATACTTCAGAGTGCAAACCTGTAGCCAAGACCTGAAGACACTATCGTGGCACCAAGATCATCAGGAGAACAAAAATGACTTTACCTGCTGTGCGTACAGCTCTTCTCTTAATGTGTTCACAGCACAGCTTGCCGCCTTCACACAAGACAGCCTTGTAGATGGGTGGAGGAAAACTCTTACCTCTGCTTTCTGCTCTGAGTCCTCCTGTTCTCTGTCAAAAGCCTTAATAAAGTCTTCCTTATAAAAAGAATAAAGTCTGCTGCTTCTTCAGCTATTGAGTGTGACTCAGTTTAACAACAGTTAGTTACCGGCAGCCATGAATTTGAGTGTTCCAGTTCTTTCTCCATTTTCACAAACTGAAGTTTGAAGAACTTCAGATTCTACCTTTGGCTTTAGAGGTGACAACCTCCTTAACCTGGGATCATTCTCCTTTATCAGAGTTTAAGCCAGCTAGGGTTATATGTTGCTCTTGACAATGAGCAGTCTTGTTCATTGAGGCTGGCACAAAACTCCCTGCTTAAAAAAAAGAAAAAAAATAAGTTGCAAATTAGATTATTTAACAATCTGTTGACAGCTCTGTCTTGGGTTGTGGCAGGAGATCAGAACATTCCCTCTGTGAAATTGTGTGTTGCTGCCTCCTTACAGGGCCTCCACCTCCAGGCAAATGTGAAGCCAAAGCACTTCTGAAACAGCAGATGCTGAACAACACGAAAGCAAGTACGAGCTGCCTGTGTCCAGCCACAGCACCTATTCAAACAGCCTAGCTGTGTACAGTCTTCTTGGGGTTTAAAACACCAAGAACAGGAGTAGGTCACCTGTCACCTTGTGTGTTAGCTTTGGGATCAGAGGATTTAGCAGCAGACCTGGATGTTGGGTGTGCTTTGGCTTCACCTGGTAGCTCAGCTGCCTCCAGGAGTGTGCTGAGGGCTGATGTGGATGAGATGAACCCATTCTTTACTCACACTCTTGAGGTACACTGTTGTGCAATGTGGTACCCAAGGTTTTTACATCTGGTTGAAGTCATAAAGCAAAGCACAGCTGCTGCTACCCCTGGCCTGCTGTCCATAAAGAGTCACTGTATGTGGTGTCCATGGCTGCCATAATTCTGGACAGTTTGGGACATCCTTGAACAAGTGGCAACAGACCCAGTACTTGTTCAAATGGCTGAAGCAGAGCAAAGCATAGGACTCCAGATTGCAACACAAGCAAGGAAACTTGTGTTTTCATCAGAGCACGGACCTCAGGAAAGACAGCTTATAAAGCTTGTGACAAATTAGCAGCAGAAGAAAGAGGACCTGGGAGAATCTTTGAACAAATACTATCAAAAGGTAGACTACCTCAAAAAACCTGAAGAGTGCCAACTTCCTTCTAGAGTATTATCATATGGTGTCAGGGCTAGAGAGCCACTGCTGTGGCAGCAGATTTATTTCAGTGGGATGTCAGATTTATTTCAGAACGATGTTGAAAATAGACCATAGGAAAGAGCTGTGCAGCACTGCATCAAGAGACCAATCAGGGGTGCTGGGGAAGCCCAGTAGTGCTGTGTTGGGGTTCAGTGTGATGCCCTGTAGCCTTTTCTGGATGAATCAAATGTGCCTCTGTGGCTTTTGGAGTTGCTCCCTGACAGCAACAGGCAGCCTGGGCCCCTGCACTTTGGAGTGATTAGCAATGCTGTAGCTTTCTTCTGAAATGCACTTGAACTGAGAGGACAGCAGCCTTGCTGGGCCAAGAGGAAACACAGCTGGGGCATGGAGTACACCCTCTTGTGCTGGACACCGTAGCTGGGGCTCTGTGGGTAGGGATGAGGGGTGCATCCCATCGTTTGCACTGTTGAATAGCACACTGGCAGGTGTTAGGTGGTTGTTTTCTGCTTAAGCTCCCCACATGGGTTTGCCTTGCAGCCACGTTGCTGCCTTGGCCTTCAGACACTGGTGCAGGTGTTTTGGGGCCTGTAGGCTTCCTTTTCCCAAAGCTCTGCTCTGTCCCAGCTTTTGAGATCCGCTGGAAGTTCTCTGAATTGTGTTGCTCTGCCCAGGCTGAGCAGGCACCCACACACAGGCTGGTTGCCTGCCTGTCCTTTCATTTCTGTCCAAGGCAGAAAACGGATGGATTGGGAGTTGCAGCAGTCTGGGAGAGGCAGTAGCTATGGCAGCTCCCCAAGCTGTGCCTGTGGCAGCTGTAAGGGAGATGAAAAGCTTTCCTTTTAGCACTTACAAACTTCATTGAATGAATTCTTCCAGGGAGAAAGTCACAAGAGTAGCCAGTTGTCTGTGCTGTGGAGTTCATTAACTTGTTTTTTTGGGAGGACCTTTGGGGCAATCCCAGTTTTTTGCGGGGTTTGTAGGGATCTGCATGGAAACTTCTGAGTGGCCGAGCCAATCTTTTAGCCGGAAAAATTCACAGCAATCAAAGGAGTGTTCCTGCAAGGCTGACTCAGATGTCCTTCTACTCTGTTAGGAGAATGGAATGTGCCCTGTATCAGACAGGATGCAGAGAAACACACAATACTCTGTAATTTTCATGCCAAGAGGGATGTGCTTGTAGCCATGTGGCTCTTGGGTATAGTGTTAGGAAGAACGTGAAGGTTAGAACCGCCTACGCCTAATGAGCAAAATGATTCAGAGATGGTTATGAGTAGAAGTTAATCTTATTAAGGGTATTGTACCAGGCAGGCCTTTCCCAGCACTGTAGATGCTGCTGAATGAAAAATTTTGTGGGTTTATGCTTTTGGGTGTGTAGCCAATTTGCAGCGTGGCACTTGTCAGCTGTGCAGTGTTAGTCCTGTTTCACCTGGACAAGTGTTTGTGACAGGACAATGAAAGAGCCCAAGAAGGTAATAAAGAGCTCTACGGGATGAGGGCAATGGCTGGAAATGGATGCCTAGGAAGGAGGAGAGCGATAGGGGAAGCGTGCAACCGTGCAGATCAAAGGATTCTCCCAACCTGCAAGTTGTCTCAAGTGGCCTTGCTGAACTAGGAGTGGCTCCCTGTCCCTGTAGGAATGACCTTGAGGGATTTTCCTTCCACAAATGTATCTAATTGCTGCTTTATGAACCCATGAGGGCTTCTAGCTTCCATAACATCGTGCAGCAAGGAGTTCCCTAGTATACCACTACATACAAGCAGAGGTAGGGCACTGAACAGAGTGAGCCTAACCACAGACAAGCAGAAGGTAACAGGATGGGACGAGGGAGTGAAACCACCAGCAGGAACTGGGATTGATGTTACTGGCCCAGCCTTCAGCACAAGCGTGACAGAAGAGGGTGGAGAGAATAGCGTTGTGCTTGAAAGGTAAGGTTTATGGTGGCCAGATGAAGAGGATAGATGAGCAAGTTCAGGAGCCAAGCTTACTAAAGTGACAGTGTGGAAGAGAGGCTTATTAAAGTGACAATCTGGAAGATAAATCTGAGAAGAGCTTTTACCCTTTACTCAATATTTAGGAATAATGGAAGTTTGAGAAGCACAAAAGATGCAGTGATGCAGGAGAGAAGAAAAGGAACAGAGGAGAAGGCACTGTAGCTCTGACTGAGGTGCCTGTCTCCTCAGCATCCTAGCTGTACCAGTAGCCCAAAGCAGATGTTGGGGAGGAGCATGAAAATAATGAATATGAGCTTCCCTATTGTCTGCTTCCAGGGATGTCCTGAGTCATAGAACTTTGGGTGCTTCACATTCAATAATCTTTGAAATATTATTTCATTCATTTTTCTAACAATTTGCTGGGTCTTGCTTGCTCTGAATCTCCCCTGAATCTTTTCAGTTAGTCTGGGACTTCCAGCTGGCCTGTGGGTGGCTCAGCTGCCTTCATACTAGGACATATTATGGGGCTGAAGCGATGGTGACAGCCATGGCCCCTGAAGTGCTTTCAGTGCTGAGCTTGATGGAGATGGGAGGGAGGGATGGAGGGTGAAGGAGATGGGAGACCTCTGTGTCCAGTAATTATTACAAAAGCACCACTGAGCTGGGGCTGCTTTTCCCATGCCATCTGCAGGATGCTGCCAAGTTTGTGACTCGCTGAAGAGATGCCTGCATAGTGTTTGTGAAATCAAATGTGACAGTAAAATCTGCTTCTGAGGACAGTACAAGTGGCAGCATGGGAAGAAGTAAAACATCTTTCTCAGCTTTGCTTCCAGTGCAGGATGGCACATAGGAGTAGCATGCTGAGGGGCTTTGAAAGTATCAGTCCATTTCTGACCAAGAGCTCCGGAGTATGGGTAACATCTTCCTTGCCATGGGGCTCCCAGGGCAAGGATGCCACTAGCAGCCCTCTCTGGCACTTGTGCAGGCTAGCACTGTTCTGTGTTGCTGAAAGGAGGATGCTGCACCTGGTCAGCAAATGCTCGGACCTGCTTTCAGTGAGCCCTTCCAGCGTGAGCCGAGCAGTGATTTCAAAGGGGAGCCGGAGGAGAGTGGCTTTGTAGAGGAAAGCAGAATCTCTGTGGTGCTGTGCACAGTAAAGCACAACTGCTCAAACCCCAGTGCTACTCAAAGCATCTGCTGTGAGCAGCTGTGGGTGGCTTTATGCTCTGCTGCTTTTGTACTGGCCCTGCCAGCTCCATGTAGGGAAACTTATTTTATATTGCAAGGAGAAGAGCAATGCTGAGGAGTTCACTGGGTGATCGGAGTGTTGATGTAGGGTCAGTGTGATGTGCCAGATGCTCTCCGGCATCTGCAGAGCCTGCTGCAGTTTCTCACATTGCTGTGGATGCTATTTGGTGTCATAATTTGAGTTTCCTTGAAGGTTGTGGTTATTTTTGGCTGCTGTCTCATTATTTCACATGTCTCTAGTCTCATATTGTATTAGTCAATAGTCAATCCACTTCCAGATTGCTGAGCATTTTTCTTTTAGAATTTCCTGTCCCACTAGATGCAGCCATTTTTGAGACAATTCATCCCTCAAAATATGTGCATCCCCAAAAGTCACTTGGCGTTTTGCCTTTGTGTTCAGTGGGGCCAGGCAGCCCCTGTCCCTGTCCCATGTAAGCAAATACATCATCTGCCTCCTCAGTGTTCCCAGGAGGTTGTTAGATGTCTGCAGGTGGCATGCAGGGTTGATGTCACATAAGGGACTTTGACTCTTGTTTAGTCTATCTTGTTTTATACCTTTTTTCTTTTCTTGAGTGTTTTTCGCCTGTTCTCATGACTGTGTGTCATTGTGTCAAGTCAAGAACCAGGTGCTGGAAAGAGCTCGCAAAAGGCAAAATCATATTAAGAAAAGCTTTCCTTCCTTCTCTCTTTAACTGACTGAAGGCTCTGGCTACAGTATTGCCATTTGCTGCAATTTGTGACACCTTATGTCCTTTTTCTGTATAGATGGCAGAGAAATTTTACTTTACAAATGAAGAATGACATGCTGGACTCCTCCCAGCCCATTTCACCCTGGGGCAGGGAAGAAAAGACCCACTGATGCTCTCACACGCTGAGCTGTGATACAAGCACGATTCATCAGCAGCATTACCCTATGTGAGCGTGACATGTTCACACTCCCTTGCAGATGTATGCAACACCAGAAACCTTTTATTTAAAACTGCAGGTGTATGTGCACATGGGGCAGAATCCAACCAACACCTCTAACCTATACTTCAGGTGGGAAAGTATCCATTAGAACGGGAGCATGGTTTCATCAGCTTCTCCCTGACCTGCTTGGCCACTGGGGGCTGTTCAGAGGAACTCCCTTGCTACCCCAGGTTTTGCTGATGTACGTCCACAGAGCTGTCCTCATGCCTGAAGTGACTGTCAGCCACCCAATGTAATTTGAATACATGGTGTGGAGACCTGCATTTCCTAAGGCTCCCTTTCCCCAGGTGTGTCCAAACACTCCTAGCATTGTGTTCAGTGCAAAAATACAGTTCCCATGGATATTCTGAGTAATAATTTAGCAGAAAATAGAACAGGGGGGATCTAAGTTTACCCCAGCATTTGGGGAAGTGGAGGGAGTAGTACCAGATATATGCTCCATCCATAAGAGCAGGGACAACAGCCCTGCTCTGCTCCTCACCTGAAACTGGACCACCTGTCAGCTAAGGAATGCAAACCTCAGCCTGTGTGGTTTCACAACACAGAGGATCCCAAGGACTCAAACTCCAATGAGGCAAATTGCTTTTCTATTCTCTGATTATAGCTGTGCTTGAATCTATTGATTTTCTATTGCCTGTGATGAGTGCTGCTCTCCAGAGTCTCTGGGAAACCCTGGCAACTTCAAGAGCAAACAAATAAATAGTAAAAAGAGGTTACAGACTAAGTTGTTGTTAATTCTCATTCATCTTGTGGATTGGGTAAAGCCAAATGTATCATATATGCTGTGATGGTGGGTGCTGTGGCAGACCAGCAGTGCCTTCACTGGGAGCTCAGGCTCACCCAAGCACAGTGAAGGATGTTGCATTATCAGTATAAAAGTGCAAGCAAAAAGATTAAAAACCCCAAAGACTAAATGTAAAATGTGCTTGTGAGAGATACCAGTGTCTCCCAGTACTTGACTGACGTGTATGGCAGCTGGCTGCATTTTTATCTTGGCATGACAGCACAGCAGGAGTTGGTTCCAACAGTTATTTTCCCACATGAGTGTTTTGGGGACATCCCGAAATCAAGAGCAGTGGGTGATTGTGGGACTCATCCCAACAACCAAACCATAGCAAGGAAAATGATGTGTAGGGTAAGATGCTTCTGTGCATCGGGAGAGGAGCAGCATGGTGGGCCTAAGGAACTCTGGCAGAGATGATGTGAGCAGTCTCAGGTAGCAGTCATTTAATTGCTGTTCCTGAAATAGGTGATTCTTATCTCCCAATTCATAAAGTGTTCAGCTAATGCAGATGTTTCTAGCTGGAGGTTTTTTCCTTCTGTTCACATCTGTGAACTGACTGTGTGTGTTTTGTGCAGGCAAGATAAAGTAGTTTCAGGGGAAGTTATAGTCAATGATGCTGCTAAAGGAACCTTTTCATAAAATTGTAGATAATGAGCAAAAGTGAGTGTGCTGAAAAAATTAAATTTAAGGATATGAAGAGTAATTGAGAGTTATGACTCTAGTAAATGTCTTGAACACTGAATTCTCACAGCTGTTTAACAGGATGCTGTAGCCAAAACCATGCGGAGTCAGAAGAGCCCACAAAGGCAGTCTGTCTTAAACAGTGGGAGCAGGCAATTGATAATGCTAAATATAAATGTAGTTAGGAGATACACACACTTGTTGAGGAAGATCGGAAAACCCAATGATAAATCTGTGAGGAAAAGTAGAATCAGGATGAGTCATTTAAATAGTGAATGCTGGTAAATTCACTGTAGTGTTTGGTACTATGTTACTGCTTTGAATTGGTTAAAATGTGTGAAATTGGGGTTTGACTCCATATGCTCTAATAAAGAACCTTTCAGATCAGAAAGAAAATCTTTTTTCCCTCTAGGTAGTTACTGGCCACTATATTTTGCCTTGATATTTTATCTGAGTAACAGGTAGTTGGAGACTCCCCAGGCTTCCTACATGTCTCATTTGAAGAACATTCTTTCAAGAACTCAAATCCAAAGGGATGCTGTTGTGCCTCTTGGCTCAATGCAGATTGCCCTTGTTGTTGAGGTGAAATCAGGTCTTGAAGTTTTAAAGAGTAAAGAAGCACACCTGACTTCTTTTCTGAGCTTTTCCAAAATTATCATCCTATTTTCTTCCTGTGTTTTTGTTTTGGTTTGGGTTTTTGTTTGTTTGGTTTTGGGTGGGTTTTTTTTGGTTGGTTGTGGTTTTTAGGTGATTTGGGGGGAGTNTTGTGGTTTTTTGTTTGTGTGTGGTTTTTAGGTGATTTGAGGGGAGTTTTGTCTGTTTGTTTTTTGGGGGTTTGGTTTGGTTTGGTTTTTCTGTTGGTTTGGGTTTGTTTTTTTGTTTTGTTTTTTTTTTTTTTAAAAATTGTAAGATAGAGGTAGGCTGAGAACTGCTCACTTTTCCAAAAGAGAGAGAAAGAGAGAAAAATATTAAGTCCATACATCCATATCAGATTGTTCAGTACATGTACAAGCTTTATAAGATTTATTTAACAGCTCCTGTTTAAATATCCACCAACAACATTAATTAGCACTAATAATAGTCCCAGTGTTTGAATCCTGTACCATTCCTTCTGATACTTTGATATCATTGACAGACTGGAGAAGAACAGTCATGAACAGCCCGACTGGTTTAGGGTGGAAGTCCTCTTGAGTTCTCTGGTCCAAGCCCTAACTCAAATCATGACTTCAAAGCAGCCACTGCCTAAGATAATATTTTATATTGGCCAATTACCCTCAATCTTATAAACATGCATTCTATTTGTAATACTAATTTGGTCTGGTTCTGTCTCCGAGCACTGAGGTTACTTTTGGCTATGCCAGGAAGTTGAAAAGCCTCCAGCTAGGAGACTTCTTGTAGATCCTTTCTCTTACTGTTTGTAGAATATGTTGCTTTACATATCCTTCTCCTTATTAAACGAGTTAGATGGAGCCTGTTTCCTCTCTGGCAGTAAATCATGTCAGCTGGGGAGCTGCTGGGAAGTTCCAGAGCCACCTCTGGGACAGCTGTGGTGAGGAGAGGTCCCACAGCCCGTCTGGACCCTGTGGCAGAGTTGGACCAATGCCACATCCAGCAGCACACTCCAGCCCCGTGCAGGCCTGCCTCCATCACAGGGAGGAGGCTGCTCTCACTTCCCAGCCAGTAGCTGGTGCTGGGTTAACCATTAACTCCCAGCTCCGTGGCCTGGTGGGGACAGGACTTTGTTTTCAGAGCACTGCGAATCTGCTGGCTGTGGCCTTTCCTGTGCTGCTCCAGTGACGTTTCTCGTGGGGTTCTGCAGGGGTCTGAACAGCCTTTCCTGCCTGCAGGCAGCTGCAGCGGCCTCGACGGTGTGTGGACAGCATGAGGGAAGGTGGTCCGGGAGCAGGAGGTGGCCATGGTGGTAAGGGAGGGGACAGGCATGGGCACACTGCTGCACACAGGACACCAAGGCTCCTCTCCAGGTGCTCTTTGTGGTGCTCCTTTCGGGGGCTGGAAGAGCCTGAGACCAACCACACAGGATGGTGATTCCCCCACAGCGAGGGAGGTCCTTCAGGAGATGGGTCACAGGGTGCCCAGTGTCCCCCGGAGGGCTCCCGTGCCACGTGCCTGTCCACAGCCCAGGCCTCCTGCCTGCCCGCAAGTGGATCACCTCCAGCCCAAGGGTGTGTGCCAGGGAGCTGCTGCCTCCCTTACCGGCCCTGTCTCCTCCCCACATTCTGCTCATCACTTCTTGGCACTACGCAACAGGAAACTCCTGAGTGCTTCCTCTGCAGAGAGATCCACAAAAATTCTGGAGGCCAAGTCCTGTTCCAAGACGGACTGCCTGAGCAAGGGCGCCGGTCAAAGAGCTGCAGGCACCCTACCTCTGCTCAGGTTTGCAGCAGCCCTCACACGCTTTGGGCTGTGCCTCAGGGCCAGGACAGGACAGGTGCTAATGCTGAGTGCCAGAGGGAGACTTCAGATCCTCCCAGCAGCCATTCTGGTCTGCCCAGGGGGCTCTTCCTGCTGCTCCCTCAAATCCTCAGAGCACAGAGGGGCTGTTTTAAAAACACCGTGCCAGCTCTGAGCCCAGCTGGGAAGAGTTCACAGTGAGTGCGTCAGAGTGTGCCGATGTGTTCTAATCACTGCTCGTGTTCAGCAGCGGCAAGGAGAGGCATAAGCAACTGCTCATCTCCTGGGGGGTGAGTGGATGCCACCTGAGGGCAACAACAGCTTTTGAAATGGGAGGGAGAAACTTGAAACTCCACTGGTAGCATGTCCTTGGGATGTGACTGCAGGCCAGGTGAAGACTTCTGAGCAGCCTGAGATGCCAGAGAAATACTGGCAGTGTCAAATGGCAGCAGCTCCCAGTCCTCTCCATCTGCGAGCTAGCGTGGGAGGCTTGCCCCATCCTCAGTGGTTACCATATGGCTGGGGTTTGCCTTTTCCTAGTTCTGTTTGTGGTTCCTGATTCTTCATCACTGAGGTGCCTTCAGGAGACTGGGGCAGTGCTGGAATGAGAGGTGCCTGCTGCTTGGGTGTGTCCATGTACAGGGACCCGAGTCCTGCATGAGCGTGACCCTCTGCAGCCTGGGATCTCCCACAGGAGCAGCTGCACTGACTGTGGAGCACTGGGCAAGGATCCAGAGGTGCACAAACCACCTGTGCACACCAGCAGAGGAGGATGCTTCCTGCCCTTAGCTACCGAGAACCGGCTGGTTTTGGAAACCCTGTATAACCAAAGTAAATGGACTGTGACTGTTCTCTGCAATTTCATGTCACCTAATTTAATACTCAGAAATGTGTTTAATTAAAAAGCTATTTATATAAACATTTATAGTCAAACAGTGAGTATATTTATATTCTGAGCTCTTATATTGATTTTGAGCATTTTTTCTTGCAGGGTGAGATTGCCTCCAATCGAAGGAACAATAACATACCAGAAACACACTAGGCATATACCATTCACCCAGACTAAGAAAAGCTTTATTCTAAAAGGAACAGAATAACCATGGCAGAATGTACAGGTTACAAGGAAACCTCAAATCGGCACCTACGTTTCAAATTGCAGAGCCTTAGTCACCGCCTTGATGAACTGGAGGAAGCAACTAAAAATCTGCAGAAAGCAGAGGATGAGCTGCTTGACCTCCAGGACAAAGTTATCCAGGCAGAAGGCAGCAACTCCAGCATGCTGGCTGACATTGAGGCCCTGCGGAAAAGGGTGCTGAAGATTGAAGGCAAGGATGAAGAAATTAAGAAGGCTGAAGAGCTTTGCAGATTAATGAAAGAAAAGCTTGAAGAGGAGGAGAGTCTCACTCGAGATCTGAAGTCAGAAATTGAACTCCTTCAGAGGAGAATGGCAGAGCTGGAGAAGCTGGAGGAGGCCTTCAGCAGGAGCAAGAACGACTGTACACAGCTGTGTCTTAGCCTCAATGAAGAAAAGAATTTGACCAAAAAGATATCTACAGAATTAGAAATACTTAGAGTGAAAGTGAAAGAACTGGAATCATCTGAGGACAGGCTGGATAAAACTGAGCAGACCTTAACGGCTGAGTTAGAAAAGCTGAAATCCTTAGCCCTGAGCTTTATCACGGAAAGAAAACATTTTAACGAAAGAGAAAAGCAAAATGAAAAAATAATCCAGGAGCTAACACAGAAACTAGAACAAAACAATAAACTAAATAGGGCAGATCAAACTAGAAATGCATCCAACTTGCTAGAAAGGTCATCCAACAATCTCCTGGACAGAAATGATATGAGAATTGAAGATGACTTGACTTCTGCACTGCCTTCTAAGGAGACCAGGAGGAAGGGAAGTGTGGATTACCTGAAGCATGTAGAAAATGAATCCAGGAATAAATCAGAAAACCAAAAGAATAAAAACCAGGAAGACAACAAAGTGAAAGATCTCACCCAAGAAATTGAGAAACTTAAAACTCAGATCAAACATTTTGAATCTTTAGAAGAAGAACTTAAAAAAGTGAGAGCCAAAAATAATGATCTGCAAGACAGTTACTTGAGTGAGCAGAATAAAAACAAACTCTTAACAGGTCAGCTAGAAGAAATAAAAATGCAAATAAAGAAACAGAAAGATCTGGAGAATGGAGAAGTTGAAAATGAAGATACAAGCTTTTCTAGCAGGGGAAAACATGACCGACCTAAATACAGAGGTGTCATGACTGATTTGACAGCTGCTAAGCACAAGCCAAGGGAGCTTTCACCGCAGCAGCGCCGGGAGAGAGCGCGGAACAGAGACTTCTCTATCAGTAATGACAGCTACAGCCACAGTGGTAAGCAGGTGCCCAGTCCAAGCTTAATGAACAGAAAAGCAGGGAAAGCTTCTGGTGCATCCGCCCTTTCAGACACTGCTGTCACAGATATAAGAAGACTGGAAGAGAAATCTTTAGTTTCCACTATTTCTTCCAGTCAGAAAGAAGGCTGCATCATGCAGAATGAGGGGAAGAGATCCAAAGAGCAGCCATCTGTCCTCAGCCGATATCCTCCTGCTGCACAGGAGCAGAAGTCTTGGAAAGCACCTTCCAAACCTGTTGTTGACACAGGCCTGAGATCCAAGGCTGAAAAGCCATCTCAGGTGCTCCGTGGCAGCTGCCAAAATGGTGCTGACACACGGGATGAAAAGTCAAGCAAAGGAGACTCGATGGCTTCTTTGGCTGAGAAGCTGAAAACGAGTCAGGCTGAGGTCAGTGAGTGCCTGGGGGACACGCAGCTCGCAAGGGGGAACCACTCCTCTTCCAATGGCACAGCTTCATCTTACAGGTACCACATGTCCTCCAGCGTGTCAGTCTCAGACTCTGCTGGCTCTAAAGTAGAAGCAGCGAGCACTTTTGCTGCATCACACAGGCAGCCCTCAGAGGGGAGGGCTAAAAGGGCAGTAATCTCCCAGGAAAAAGAAGCTGCAGACACATCACTTGAAAGTGTGAAGCTTTCAATGCTAACAAAGCGTTCCCATCGCTCCAGGAGTCAGGAAGACATTCTGCAGATTCTCACAGGTCTTGATAAAGAAGACACAGAGCAGTCTTCAAGTTCAGCAACAGATCATGTAAATACGAGTTTAAAAACTGACTCCAAAACCATCCAGAGTAACCAGGAAAAACCTAATTCAGATGAAGAATCAGGGAGAGGCAAAAAACCAACCACTCAGTTGGATTTTGAGACAAGAAAGAAAGTCAGTTCCAAGCAGTTCTCCAATTCTAGGGGAGTTTTTAGAGCATCACTTTTTGAAAATGACAAAAAAATTGTGAATGATGAAGACTCTACCAAGTGCATAAAACCATCAGATGCCAGCACTGGAGGATTGAAATCCAGACGATCCTTCAGCCCTAGAGAAGCTCTGAGATCAAAAGCCATCATTAAACCTGCAATTGTTGAGAAGGATATGAAGGCAGTCATGGGAGGGACTGTTTCAGAGGCAGAGTCAGAAAAACAGAAGTCTGTTTTTAAAACGGTAACAAATAAAATGACAAGCAGCATCACAATCTTTCCTTCTGAGCCAACAGCTCCAAGGAGCACTGCAGACATAGCAGCAAAGGAAAGGCATGTTACCACCAGCAACATCAGAGTTGCTTCAAATGAGCCTTCACCGTCAATAACAAACAATCTCCCTTCACCCTTTGAGATCTCGATTAATAAAAGTGCTCTGAAGTTATCTGAGACAGACAGAAGTGGCGAGGCAGCGCCGAGAAGTAAAGCTGAAACGGTGGTCTCGAGAAGCAGCATTATGCTAAAGACTTCTGAGCTCATGGAGAGGAACAGCGAGACACCTTTGGAGACAATCAGCTGGAAGAGCCATGCCTCGTCAGATGCAGGTTCATCCGAAACAAAGCACGTCACTGTGAGAAGTTCCTGGAGAACAAGACAAGGCCTACATTCCATGGAGGACTCTCAAACCAAAGTGGAGAAAAGTGCAGCTTGCAGTGCCACAAACTTGCGTAGGTCCTCAGCAGACCTTTTAGAAGTGGAAGGGAACAGTTCAAAAACAGACTTCCTGGAGCAGACTTCATCAAGGACGAGTGCCACGGCTAATTCTTGGAGTGCTCCTGAGCTGGGGTCCCGAAGGACCAAAAGTAACTTGAGTGCATCTGAACTGCTGACACGCAGGAGCTATGCAAGTGATCCTACAGCAGCTGCTGCTTGGCAGAGGACCACGCTACCTGTAAGTATCCTGTGTTCAACACTCTTTCAGTTGATGAGGTTTTCCAAGTTGCCTCTTAGTTGTAGGACGCATGATTTGAAATTCTTACAACTAATTTCCTAAGTGCTGCCTCTCCCAGCTCCTGCTGTCTTCCCTCAGTGAATTCACAATTCACAGCGCCCACAACCTTCTCTTATGTGAATTACCAGATTTAGCCTTATTGAAATGAGATCCATCTGCTTGGGTCTTGTAATGCCATATGAATAACTACATAGTAGCATCAGAGAAGATGTAGTCACAGCTTAAGTAGGATGTAGTATGCTTTTCAGAGTGACTTTGTGTGGCATTTTAAATTTGGAGTAGCAATGAAAAAATGATGGAAATGAGCAAATTTGAGCGGGGTTGTTCCTGAGGCAGAGTTGTAGCTCTAATGGCAGCTGTAGAGATAGAGCTCTTTTTGGTAAGAGCTTCACAGTTTCCTCACGTGAAACCAGACTCTGGTCTGGAAATGCTTCCTGGGCATCTCCTAAACAGATGGATGGTGGCTGGTAACACAAGGCTGCTCCCTCCTTGCTCTGTGTCAATATTCCACCTGAAAAGCAGCAAGAGCCACAAGGACAGCTGAGCTCTTTTCCTGTGCCTTTGACTGGTACCAGTGAGGGGACACTGCAGACAGCTGGTCTGGTGAGATGTGCTCGCCGCTGGAGCTGCAGGCTCCGGCAGATTTCAAGTGAACTTGCTGGCAGCACGTGCCCTTCTGGCCAGTACACCCCACACTGGTTGGTGCTGCAGCTCCTGCCTCTGCTGTTCATTTAGCACCACTCTGAGCAGCTGCTGCTATTGCCAGTCTGCAGGAGGAAGCAAGCTGGATAATCTGTCAGGGCTGGTGGCAGAGGGGATGGGTTCATAACTGAATGACTTTGGCATTGACAAAGATGAACTGGTGGAAATAGGCAAGGAGTTTTACATTTTCAAATCTTTTCTACTTCTCTGGCTATGAGAAGCACAGAAGAATTTGGACTTAGCTTTGCAGAGCTAAGTTGCCTGGTGTTCCAAAGTGCAGGGTAGCCTTCCAGCTACATTTGGAAACTGAGAATACGTTGTCTCCCTGGCCAGGGTGGATCACAGGCAATCTGTACTGCTCATCCATGAATCCAAGCAGAGCTGATGTGATTGAAGCTGTCCTTCTGCATAACAGCAGTTTGTGTGCTTGGGAAATGAGAGATCCATTCCTAGGGTGTCCTCTATGCCAGGAGTTTCAATTCACTGCGCCCACAACCTTGACTCTCACAACTCTGCTTACAACTGAGTTCACGTGTGGTTGGTTGCAGTTCACGTGTGGTTGGTTGCAGAGCCCTAAACAGTGGGCAGTCAAGGATTTCTTTTCAATTTTCCTCCTGGCAGCCCACCCAGGGCTGGCTGTAGCTCTGCAGTGCGTTCTGCAGGTGCTCTCCAGGTTGCTGTCAGATCGAATTTGCCAGCTGTGCAGTGTCCCTTCACAGCAGCTGAGGTGTGCCTGACAGAGCAACCTGATCTCTGCCTGGTCAGCCCAAGCATATCCAGCCTTAGCTGGCCTTGCCTGTGGCAGGAGAGCAGCCACATGGTTAGTTCACACAGAACTGAGCTCAGGATCTCTCTC
This sequence comes from Callaeas wilsoni, assembly GCA_013398955.1. Taxonomy (NCBI): domain Eukaryota; kingdom Metazoa; phylum Chordata; class Aves; order Passeriformes; family Callaeidae; genus Callaeas; species Callaeas wilsoni. Next base: position 8,892 of record VWPU01002860.1, on the reverse strand, counting down.
TGCATCATACTTTGCAATAAAATCACCCTTGGCACCACATGGTCACAAACCTGACTCCTTGGTCATAGATTGTGTACTTTTAGTTTGGAAATGAGGAGTATGAAGTTAACCTGAAAGACTGCAGATACACAGTTGTACTAGATATAGCAAATAGTGTGCAACTTAAATTGTTGCATATGCCCTTGGAAAAAAACCCTTTGAAGGGTATCTTCAGGCTTATAATATGCCTCATATCACAGCAGCTTGTTTCTGCTGGGATTTGTGTTTCAGTTAAAGATGTAGCTATTTTCTCTGGCAGAAGGCTGGGCAGAGCTGTCCTGTGAAGGTATCACTGCCACCTCTTTGCAGCTCCACTATCCACAGGCTGACATTGCCTTAAGAATCTGATTTGGGAAACGCTGGATCTGTGCTGTTTTTGCCAAAACCTGTCTCTCTTCCATTGCAAGCTTCCCTTTGTGTGTTGCTGATGTGGGCAAATGTCCCTAATGAGGCTACAGGAGGGACCGAGTCTGTAATGCAGCTCTGTGCTGCAGAAGCGGCAGCTCGTTGGAACGCTGCTTTGGCTGCAGGAGCTGCTTGGGGATGAGTGGGTGTTACAGCCTGGGGACCAGCTCCCTCTGCTGCTGGCAGCCAGCCTTCTCGGGCTCCCGAAAGACCTGAGGCAATGCAAGACCTCGAGCAGTCATTCTGTTAGTTGGTGTTTCACATGGTGAAGTCTGTATTCCTCTGGTGTGATGTTTGATGGAAATTAGCGCAAATGTGCTGGCTGGGAGCAGATGAGCAGCAGCACTGTCAGCTGAATGCGTGGTTTTCTTATGCCTCTGACATTAATATGACTGGAGCTGGGCTGTCTGCTGCATAAATTTGGCAAAATTCTATGGTAGGCTTGTCTTCAAGGGAAGCCATCATCACTTCTGCTGGTAGAAGCTGGAAGAGTCTCCCAGGCAGTGTCCAGGGATGTGCTGCCTCTTGCCCCTTCTCTCCCCTGCTTTGGGGACTGATGTACAGGGCATCTGCAGTGGGTTGACCCTGGCTGGGTGCCAGGCTCCCACCAAAGCCCCTCTCTGTCACTCCCCTCCATAACTGGACAGGAGAGAGAAAACAGAATGAAAGGTTTGTGAGTGGAGACAAAGGCAGGGAGAGGTCACTCATGGATTACTGTCACCAGCAAGATAGACTAGACTCGGTGAAATTAATTTAATTTGTTACCAGTCAAAATCAGAGCAGGATAATGAGAAGTAAAACAAATCTTAGAAACACCTTCCCCCTACCCCTCCCTCCTTCCCGGTCTCTACCTCTTCACCCCCAGCAGTGCAGGGAGTCGGGAGTGGGGTTTGTGGTCTGTTCAGTACCTGTTGTTTCTGCTGCTGCTCAGGGAGAGGAGTCCTTCCCCTGCTTCAGCAGGGGATCCCTCCCACACGAGACAGTTCTCCAAGAACTCCAGCGTGAGTCCTTCCCACAGACTATGGTTCTTCCTGAGCTGCTTCAATGTGGGTCACTTTTCCACGGGGTGCAGTCCCTCAGAACAGGCTACTCCAACATGGGTCACTTTTCCATGGGATGCAGTCCCTCAGGAACAGGGTACCCCAGTGTGGGTCACTTTTCCATGGGGTGCAGTCCCTCAGGAACAGGCTACTCCAGTGTGGGTCACTTTTCCATGGGGTGCAGTCCCTCAGAACAGGCAGCAGCAGTGTGGGTCCCCCAAGGGGTCACAGATCCTTCCAGTAAACCTGCTCCAGCGTGGGCTCTCTCTTTCCGTGGGTCTGCAGGTCCCTGCCAGGGGCCTGTTCCAGCATGGGCTTCCCGCAGGGTCACAGCTTTCTTTGGGGATCCCCTTGCAGGTGGGGCTCCTCCACAGGCTGCAGTGGGTTTCAGCACTCCTGTGGACCTGCACAGGCTGCAGGGCACAGCCTGCTTCACCATGGTCTTCACCACAGGCTGCAGGGGAATCTCAGCTCTGGCTCCTGGAGCTCTTGCCTCACCTTGGCATCTGCAGAGCTGTTCCTTTCACATACTCTCCCTTCTCTCTTCCCTGGCCACAATTACTTCTGTGCAATAATGTTTTTTCTTTCTTAGTATGTTATCACAGAGATGCTGCTGCCTTCTCTGGTTGTCTCAGCCTTGGCCAGTGGCAGGTCCATCTCCGAGCCAGCTGGTGTTGGCTCTGAGGGACATGGAGGAAGTTTCTGGCAGCTTCTCACAGAAGCCACCCTGGTAGCTCCTCCCACCCCGTACCAAAACCTTGCCATTCAAACCCAATTACAGCATCCATCACCATTTCACTCCTGCTGACTCCACATAGGCTTTTACTTAAGCAGCCAGCCACACCACATCAGAGGTTTCATCTTTCTTTGGACCTCAGTAATTTTGTCCAAGGGATCTGTTCTGTTTTGTGACTGTGCACTCATAACTTGGGTTAAAATTACTGGATGGTTTTTGAGAAAAAATCCTTATGAAATAGCACATAAACGAGGCCATGCTAGTGCTGGCCTGGTGGTTTAAGTCCCTCCTTGCCAAAGGGACTCAAGCCCACACCTTACACTGCAAACCTGAGACTAGGACCCCCGTGCTGTTCCAGACCCCTCACAGACCCTGGGTCCCAACCCTTTTTATTTTCCTTCGCACAGGATGAAAGCAAGGATTTTGTGCCCAGTTCCAGAAGGAGGCAGTACGGCTCTTCTGAGCACCTCTTGCAGGCTGACACTCCGGGGAAGAGGACAGCCACCAGGGTGGAGCTGCAGGACCCTGAATCCAACTCCTCCACACCACCAGGGCTCCAAGGAGAGGAGCAGGTATGTGAGGGAAGGTAGTTACAAGGCAAGAAGCCAGTATCAGAACTGGCCTCCCAGTAACCTGGCGTAGAGAAGTTGTCCAAAAAGTCTCCACGCTTGTAGGAGAAATCAAGTCTGAAGTTAGCACTTCCCAGGGGTGGAGTGGCTGCTGTATTTTCTGTTATAAACTTGTTTCAGCAAGCTTTATGGCTAAGAATATTCTCTGAGAACTCAGTGGCACTGCAGCTGGTCATCCTCTGGGACATGAATCAATCAGGGATGGAAAAAAACGTTTGGAGAGACAAAAGCAGAGTCCCTGCTTAGCTGGCAGCTGTGCTACTGGAGTGTTTCTCTGCTGCTACACCTCTGCTGCTCTGCCACCTAAAACACATCTTTCTGGACACAAAAAGGAGTAGAAAATGGCCTACATTATAGTCATTATGACTTATTGCTTGAAATATGAAAAAACAGTGTATTTCAGCCTCTTCAAAGGGGGCTTCCTTCTAATGAAATAGGGGTCCAGGCAGATTTCTCAGGTGTACAGTCATGCTTAAGTCTGTACAAAAGACTTCCTTTTTCTCCTGGAATTCCCTCTTGGCCTGTTCAGCGGCCCACAGCAAAGTGCATCTTTCCATTTATGGATCATCCATAGGAGGAAATATCTAAGACCCCAAACCTGTCAGCAGTGTATTTCACTGGACATTGCTGAATGCTGTGAGAGCAGCAGGAGTGCAGAGAGGCAGCTGAGTGCCCTCCAGAGTCACACCTCATGGTGAGTGGCACAGAATTAGGATCCCAGAGGGCCATGGTCTCAGCTGAGCTTTGCAGGCTGGCATTTAAAGAAAGATAGTGTTGCAGCAGGGAGTAGTGAACTGACACTGTCCTTGTTGGTAGCTGAGGAAAGAGGCAACCCAGCAATACCCTGTGTGGTCGTCAGGAGGTGTAACCCACAGTGATGTTCATCTGGCCAGGTGCAGCTTCCTGTACCTGAGGCTGTGCTGTGCTTCCTTTGCACAGACTGGGTCAACAGCAAACAAAAACTTTGGTAAAGTCACGCCTGTAACATGCAGACCATCATCTGGGTCTTCTGTCTTGCCCAGACCTCCACTGACTGCAGCAGGAGCCCGAACGTGACACAAGGTGTGCTCCAGCTCCTCTGTTGTCAGGTGTTCTGCATTTCCCTTCCAGGACCCACATGCTGGGTGTGGAAATGGGTACATTACAGCATGAAAAAAGCTCACAACCTCAGCCTACATCAGGCAGGGCCAGGGCCCTCTGCTTTGGGCTTACTCCCAGCTGACAGAGCCTCTGTCTTCCAAACTCATCCTGTCACTGCTCTCCCCCATCCCATCACGGGACTGCAATCCTGGGATTTGGGGTGGTTGCCAAGGGCAGTTGCAGTCCTTGTCTGCAGAGCAGAAATGCTCCAGGGGCAGCTGTGGGTCGTGGGCAGTCTGTGATCTTCGGGTTTGTCTCTTACAGGGTGCTTCCCGCGCGTGCCGGACCTCTCGGAGATGAGCTGCGTTCCCTTCTTCTCAGTGAACATGGTGAAGCAAGAGGCAGGATAGTACCAAGCTCACAGGCATCACACCTGTTTGTAACCTCTCCAGAGGCTTCAACTAGCCTGAAACCAGTTTTGTAATGCGATTTGAAAGGTACAGGAGCTTTACCAGTGAATTCTTTTTCTTCCTTGCTGAAGAGGCAGCTGCAGAGACTTTGCTCAGGGGACTCCCACTTCTCATCTCTGTACCTGCAAACTTAATCTTCCCTGTAGGATGATAGGTCTGTCTCCATATGGAAACTCTGACTACCTAGCCTCTCTGAACAATGGTACTCCTTGCACAAGAGAGAACTTCTTTTTATTCACTTGCATTCACACAAGATCCCAGCAGTGTCCCTGTGATTACATCCACCAGCCCACCACAGCTGTCCACCACAACTGAAAGCTTTCAGTTCATATGGAGAGTTTGCATTCTCCTAGTACACCCTTGTTGGCTGGGGCAGTGGTCACCTCCGTACCTGTGTTTCCAGCACCCTTGGTGTCTAGGCAAGAGGAGACTGTTCCCCACTAGTTACTTTACAAACTGAGAGGGAAGGAGAACAGAAAATGTTTACAAGGAGTTGGTTCCCTATCACTGTCAGTCTCTGCAACAAGCTTTGCATCATCTACTCGTCACCAGTTGAGATCTTGCACCAAGAAGTCATCCACTGAGCCAAACCAACACAGCAGCAGCACCTCCTGCCCGGGACCAGGGTGCCATTTATCCGAGGCTTTGTGTGTGTCACACTCTGCAGGCAACAACTCTGTGGCTTGTGCAAGGCAGTTGGGCCCTAAGAGAAAAAGAAACAAGTGCTTTCCCTCGTAGACAAGCAGAATGTCCTTGTTCCTTCCCAAAACAGGGTGGAGACAGCTGGACTGGACCCTAAGCTGATCTGAAGTCGCTCTGGTCTGTGCCTCAAGCCCGATCTGCCATGCCTGGGACCCGGGTATGGTCAGAGGCGCGAGTCCCCGTCGGTGCGCGCAGCCCAGGCGTCACCGTCGGGCAGGCACGGTCCCCACAGCTCCAGGAGGTGCTCAGGTGCTGCTCCAGCACCTGTCCCGAGCAGGGTGATTGCACCTGGCTCTCACCTGGCTCGGACACTCCTTCCTTTCCATCCCATCCCCCAGCTGCTGGGCTGGCCCCTACACAAACACTGCTGGCACCCCAGTGTTCCCTGCTGCCTGTGCCCTCTGCAGCGGGACAGGGACAATGCTCCAGACAGAAAAGGGCCTTGATCTGTTTCAGAGCCGCTGTGGGAAGAACCCCAATGGCTTCCATCTCTGAGCTGCACCCCACGCTTGTTCCCATATCCCACCCCCAGAGGAGCAGGTACCACAGCCATCTGATTGCCTGCATGGCACCTTCCTGTGCCGCAGCTCCTCCCTGGCCTGGGAAATACACACCTCAATTCTGAGAAGAAAATGAATTTAAAAAAAAATAGAGCTGGTTGCAAAATAGCTATGAAAACATTTATATAAAAGGGATGTGTTTCAGTGACGTGATTATTTTTTTTATAAAGATTGTTTGGAGGAAGGGAAATATTATTTTTGGAAAAAAGTGTTTCTTTTTGGAATTTTAAAGATGTTTTCCCAAGTGTATATTTTTAACCCTTCATTTTATTCTTTTACATGTCATGACATATGTGTCAACTTGCATAACGAGACAAAAAGATAATGCTTTTAAATTAGTACTGAGTGGCAGCTCTAATAATCTTTAAGTTATGTTAAAATAAATTGTATCAACTGCTCTCTCTTACCATTGACATGGCAGTGCTAGTAGAATGAGATTATGGGAAAAAATTTTAAACTCCAAACCAAAAATGAAAGAAAGTGAAATTCTGAAGCTAAATTCAGACTTCTGAACTGCCTCTCCCTGCCCCATGTTTATCAGGAAGGATTGGAAATCCTTATGGATTGTGCAATCTGAAACCACAGTGGATGTAAGAGTCCTGTGCAATGGCTGTATCCTTCCTATCCTGCTCTGCTCGGCACTCAGCGTTTGTCAGGGTCACCACCACCACCCAAAACCAGACACTGCCTGAGCAGCAGCAGCGTCCCCTGCCTCCGTGTGCCCACGGCAGCCCTGGCCCCGCAGTGCCCAGCAGTGCCCAGCTCAGCACTGCTCTGCGGGGCTGCTGGCCCTGCCCACCACAGGGTGCTGCCTCTGCCTCTGCCCCCAAACGAAATCTGCTGCCTCAGCACCCAAATGCCTCACACAGTACCTGCTTGCTTAACCTGGGAGCAGCTGGGAGGCATCGTGGCGTGTAGCTGCCTCTTCAGACATCACAGGGATTCCCTCTCTGCACATTCCCACACCTGCTGCTCAGCAGCTCTCCGGCTGTGTATCCTGTACCAGTCACAGGTGCTGTGGGTTCACTGCTGGGCACTGCTGTTGTGCCTCCAGAAGCCCAGCACGTCGTGGGGCTCCCCTGCCCCAGGTCACTGCTGCCCGGGACTTGCAGCTCCTGCAAACTGCTGGACAGCACGAACCTGCTGAGGAGGACGAGGATCGCGGTGGGCAGGGACTGAACGGCTCTCCTCGCAGCCCCAGCCCCATCCTGCTGCGGGACACGGGCCCACATACCGCAGCACATCCCTACACAGCCACCAGCTTTCTCCTCCTCACCTCGTTGGCGTGGATGCGGCTTAGCGTGGTGCTCCCAAAGAGCCTTCCCAGGGAAGTGGTTGCAGTCCTGGCGAGGAAATCTCTGCATCCCTGTGATTCAGCATGTGGGCTGAACGCAGGCTTCCTTGTGCCTACCCACGAAACACTGGCTTACCCAGCAGCTTTTCAACCCCACTGCTCACCCCAAGAACACGGCCCCATGTCTGAAGTGCAAGGGAAGAACCACCAGCAGCGATAGCTGTTGGGTTTTCTCCTTCTGTCAGCCAGGACCAGGCTTTGCCCGAGCGACCGGAGGGTTTTACCCTGCTGCTCAGCTGGTTCAGCCCCAGCCATCGCCCCAGCACACAGCGCTGCTGGCACTGTCTTCAGGTGCTTCTCACAGATGATGTCTCTCTCCAGCTGCCTCAGTTATTTGTTCAATATTTTACAGCAGATACCTTGAACTCCTGCTCTAGACTCAGTTTCACTGCTTGTAAATACTGGACACAGATGTCACTTGGTAACTGCACACTGGTTGTTTTTACCACAGCTGAGATTAAATCTGAGAAAGAAAACCCTACCTAGTATGGAAAGGGGCCATGCCCTCTAGTCAATGAGTGCAATAGGAGCTGATTGTATTATTAAACTTATAGCAATGACTTCAGGAAACACAATGTGTTTACTCGAATTGCACACTTTTTTTGAACAGCTGTAAAATAGAGTATATGTGTAAATATTGCCATCACTGAAGAAGTATTTGTAATTTTAGCATATAAATATAACAGGCTTTTCAGTAGGCTTGATGATGCACGAGGCCATGCATCGAGCCCTCGGGTAATTCCAAAGTTGTAAATGTATTTGCTGTACAGAGGAAGTGTGTCAGTGCTTGCTGCTCCCAAGGAACCTCAGCTGCTGGTCCCTTTTGGAGAGCCAGTGCTTTCCCCAGCAGGGCTGGCTCCAGTCTGAGGGCCCAGCAGCTCGCTGCTTCACGGAATGGCTTCCTTCATGTCCGGGAACACCTGCAGCCCGCAGAGCTGCCTCCCCAGCCCCTCGGAGCCCCTCGGAGGCTGTGGGGTGGCAGCCTGGCCCCGCAGCCCTCCAGGGGACACGACCTCCAGCAAGGGAGGAGGGCAGGAAGCGCAGGGCAGAGCCATGTGCCTTGGTGCTTCGAGAGACACTTGACACAAGCAATTCCCAGCTACAGATTGAAGCAATAGTCACGTTGGTGTCATCTCTAACGTAGCAGACCTCATCTCTGCCACCCTTGCACAGCGCTGAAGCCATCAGGGCCCTGCTCCAGGCCGGCCTCCCGCAGGCTGTGTGCAGCAGAACGTGAAGCCGTTGTTCGCAGATGCCTCTGAAGGTCGGAACCCAGGGCCCAAAGGATCATCCTGGGCTGCCCCACGTGCAGTGCCGGCTCCTGCGCTGGGGAAGCAGCACTCCAGGCTGCATGGAATGTATTTTTAAGAGAATAAATCTATTTTTTGTATTTGTGAACATATATTTGGGTGGGGCAGCTTAGTTAGAAGACAAATAATGCAAGAAATCTTTTCATAATCACAGGTTCATCCAAGTTAAGCAGATTTTCCAGGGTTGCAGTATTGCCTTTTTCCCTAAAATAAACTTTGTGTCCAATAGAGCTATGAGCAGTGTTCCACCCTCTTAGAACTTGCCCTGTTCAGCGTGCTGAGCAGAGGAAAGCCAGTGCTTTCCTCCCCAGGCTGCCCATGCAGTGGATACAGATGGTGCTCACCTCCTTCCAGTGACACAGTGCTCTTACTCTGCATGCCAAATGTAAACACACACTTACTGCATGTCTCTCCTGACTCAAACACTGTCAGTGCTACAGTATATAACCAATAAACACTCTTCTCTTTTTACATGGGTGTGATGTGGTGTTTACAGCAGTGCTCATTGCTTGGGGGTGCTGCTGCCCCTGGGAGAGGCACTGAGGCAGCAGAGTGAGAGTGTGTGAG
>VWPU01002857.1:21690-69315 GCA_013398955.1 Callaeas wilsoni | reverse complement strand
CGGTGTCGGCCCAGGCGCGGGTTTGTGGCGGCGTCGCCCAGGCGCGGGTTTGTGGCGGCGTCGGCCCGGGCGGGTTTGTGGCGGGTTTGTGGCGGCGTGGCCCAGGCGAGTTTGTGGCGGCGTCGCCCAGGCGCGGGTTTGTGGCGGTGTTCGCCCAGGCGGGTTTGTGGCGGTGTTGGCCCAGGCGCGGGTTTGTGGCGGTGTTCGCCCAGGCGGGTTTGTGGCGGTGTTCGCCCAGGCGCCTCGTGACATCAGGAACAAAACCTGTAGTCACCCAGGACTGTTTCAGCATCCCTGAAGCACTTGTCATGCTCTATTTTTTTTTTTTTGTTAAGCTGGAATGGTTCTGTTTCTTCCTGTTTAATTATCACTACTCCTGTTCAGCCTAAGCCCTGAAGTGGATTTGTGTTTCAGTGATAGAATGAGGGCAGCAGCAGAAAGCTACAGAGACTTGTTTTTTCTCTATGGACTTAAAATAAACGACCACATGTTTGATAGGGGAGCTGGTTCTGTCTAGAATTTAAAATCACCTGACAAGAACCTGTAGAGCTTAATTCTCTTTAAACTGTTAAATGGAAATCAGAACATGGGGAGAGTCTGTGGAAGAGGCATTAAATGAAACACTTACCAGCAGAGTACCTACAAATTCAGGAGCTAATAGATTGTTATCTGCCACAATTTAAAATCCTGAGACCAAATAAAATTCTAAATGTGGATTCTTATTTCTGTGTGCAGCATGAGCAGTCTTTGCTAAAATGTTCTGCGCATAATTTAATGTTCATCCTTTTAACTTTGAAGGCATATTGCCAAAGAATTACTCATACAGTTAAAGAAAAAAGTAAAAATCAGTGAATGTAGCCCATAAATAAGCTACACAGAATTACTTCCCTTTCCAGATTTTTCAACAAATGATAAAGGATATACTCTTCAAAAATGCATTTACCAAAAAGAATCTTTTCAAATAATTTCTCACACATACAGCTCTGGCTTTTAATGAGTGTTGCAGTAAGCTTGGGAAATTGCTTTCACTCTATTTTAAGAGCATTTTTACCTAAGTGTTCTTACTGTAAATGCCATTGGTGCCTTTGGTCCGGATTAGTGGCACTTAGTGGTTTAGATGGAAATAATGCACCGGAGTTGGAAAGCAAGTTTAGTAAAGTGAGAACTGTCACCAGTGGTGTTTGTTATAATTAATGTGATTTGAGACTATATATGACAAGCAAGATACCATCATTAAACCATTCCTTGCAAATTCTTGAAGCTGTTTACTCTGCTTTTCCTAATGATGAAGGGCTCATCCCTGGACAGCCAGTTTGTGCTTGGACTGAAAGTTGATTTGGGAACTTGTTTTTACCAGTAAACAGAGAAGAGCTATTCACAACATTATAATTTCTTTATTTCTATTTTATTACTGTGTCTCACATTTTGCTATTCCTCTCAAAAGACTCTTCAGTTACTGATTATGGTGGGTTTGGGGCTAAATTCTGTGCTTCTATTCCTAAAGCCACTTTAAACATATCCAAAAGTGAGTTTCAATGAACAATCCCCAAAATGTCAGCCTTTCCTTTTAGGGGCTAAGCAGACACCTGATGAAAATTTCAGTGTTTGTAGGTGCTGTAGGAGTGGATTATCCTTAGCATTGGAAGGTGTTTTCCAAAGTGAGAAGAGAAATCATGCTTGGAATCAGTCTCAAAAAAAATCAGCAAACAGAGATCAGAAAAGAACTGATACTACAAGCACGATCAAAATAATGGGTGAATAATTAATTTTATTGACTTCATTGAATTTAATTAAGCACGCTAATAAAAATACGTCTTTTTTTGGAGAGAAAAGCAGCAAAATAGAGGAAATGGTTTCTATGTTTCTCTCCATTAAGAACACTGAAAGAATTTAAGATTGGTGCAAAGAGACAGTAATTCAGAAACACAAAGCTTAAATAATTTCCAAAGCCTACACATTTCTTGAGTTTTGCTGTAATTCTTGCACAACCACAAAATAGGAGCCTACAGAGGCAAGATATTAACCTACCATGAAAAATACTAAGCAATGCTCCATGTAGTGGAAGGTGAAATAAAACTGCAATATAGAAATTCTGTATTGGCTGAGATTGGATGTTGCTTTCAAAAGCTGCATAAAATGGAAGCCATTAGCTTCTATTTGCATTTAAGCAGTGGAGTTGTAAAACCAGAATGATATAAAATTGTAAATTATAATCAGGCAGGTAATGTTATACATTAGAGGAAGATGGTTCAGTTTGAATACAATGTTTGAGGAAATGTTTTTAAAAAGTGTTCATGGCAAGAGTAATAAAGTATTGGACTGTTGAGCTATAAAGGCATTCTTGTCAGAGTTCAGAGATTGCCCCTGGAAGCAGACTTCTTTTTTTTTTCCCCTGAAATTTACCTTCAGGAGCTGGAAAATACGTTCATTCCACTGAAATATTGCCACTTCTTCCCTCTCATAGAAACTTGTTTCTGTCATTTGTTTGTAGGTATTTCTCAGTACTCGCTGTTATTTACTTGAGAAATCAAGGGAAATCAAAATTATACATAAACGGTCATTAATACTCACTCAGATGACAAGCCTCTTTTTTTTTTCCCCCTTACCCTGTAGAAGTTTTCTTCTGAGAGAATGAAACTTCAAGCATCTGCTTCTTCTAACATAATGGGGCTTTTAAGTTATCATCTAAATGACACGAGCTGCTGGAGGGCTGCTCTGGGGGAAGAGCAGAGCGTCGCTGCCGCAGAGCTTCCAGCAGCCGGGAGGAGAGGGGCAGGACAGGGGTGGCACTTGGAGGATGCAATGTTTTTCAAGTAGGAGATGCTTCTTCTAATTCTGTCTCAAATCCTGTCTGGTGGGGTTTAGGACAGGGACAGTTGGTGTTTGGTTAATGTCTGCGTGAGGGTGCCATAGGTGTACCTCTGTCGCCATCAAATCAAAAATAAGTAAATACCCGTGGATACATTGAAAAGAAAAAATTGTACAATCATGTGTGCAGTAGTTGAGGTTTGTCAGCCAAAAGAGAGAGCTGGGGCTGCCCAGCCTGGAGAGGAGGAGGCTCTGGGGAGAACTTAGAGCCCCTTCCAGTGCCTGAAGGGGCTCCAAGAGTGATGGAGAGGGACCTTGGACAAAAGCCTGGAGTGACAGCAGGAGGGGCAATGGCCTCAGGCTGAAGGAGGGGGGGTTAAATTAGAGATTTAGCACAATTCCTTTCCTGTGAGGGTGCTGAGGCCCTGGCACAGGTGCCCAGAGCAGCTGTGGCTGCCCCTGGATGCCCAAGGCCAGGCTGGACGGGGCTCTGGTCTAGCGGAAGGTCCCTGCCCGTGGCAGGGGGCACAAGTGGCTGATTTTATGGCCCTCTCCAACCCAGCCCCTTCCATTATTCCACATTCAGAGCTGCACAGTGACACTTTGCACTTGTCTCTGCTTTCCTACAGGCGGGTCAGCAAGACCAGGCTGAGGGACAAGAGCCAGCCACAAGGAGAGGGAAAATCCCATTGTCAGGTAGGAATGTGGGGAAGCGGGGACACAGGAGTTCAAGTTGTATAAATGATAATCACGTTTGTAGATTACTGCACTCCCAATTGCAGTTACACTCTAGTTTCCCACTAAGTTTTGATGCCAAGCAAATGGGATGAAATCCTTCTTTAAAAATATCTTCACCAGGACTGACAGTGAAATGTTCATGTGTGACTAGAGTCAACTGGAAAATCTTTTTGCCAATGATTAAAGTAATATTACCCACGATAATTAATGAGGTTGTGGTAAAAGAGGTGTCTTATTCCTAATAAAAAAAAGTGTTATAGTCCCATTTATTTTATTTTATGTTCATATTTTATAAGTGCATTCGGAATATGCAATCCATTATTCAAACACCACAGTTTTTAAGCTGTAAAATCCTACGCAAAGCCAATAAGTACAAAAATATGAATCTTAAAATTATATTCCGATATTTGTGTTACAAACTTGAGAACTGATAGACCTGTTAAACTGAAATATCAGCCTTTCAACAGCAAGCACTAGTAATAAACTGAACTATTTCAGTAACTGTAAACATAATAAAGATCCTCATGATGAATCTCAGAAAAGTTCATTTGATGAAACTCATAACAAATACACTGAATCCAAAGGAATGAATAATTCTGCATTACTGATAAAACCTAGCTAACTTTTTTTTCAAGTGGCAAAAAGAAGTCATGTTTTGCTAAGGAAGTAACAGTAAAAATAAAGGTCCAGAAAAACATCAAGATCTCTGGAACTGAAGTGCACCTGAGCCAATAAAAATGCTTCCAAATTGAAGGTGCATTGAAGAACCTTCTAAGACTCTGCATTTATTCTTGTGGCAGTATAAAAGTTGCTTAATTATTGGTGTATTTTGGTGACATAGTCAGTTGATAACTGTGAATTATCAGGATTTGTACTTCAGTTTGACCAAGCCAACCATCTGGGGCTTTCCTCAGTCTCAGATGGGGAAAGAGGATTAATTTTAAATAGGGTTAAAGTTTCAATGTCGAATCGTTTTAGTTACAACAGAGAAGAAACTTACTCTGTTCGTTTAACCTAATTAAAGTCAAGAAAATAATGTAATCCTTTCCTGAAAACACTGGGAGAAGTTGGTGTTTGTAATTCCAAGACTGAAGTTCTCGTGGTGTTTGAGACAGTTAAATGTGGAAAGGTGCAGTTGTAAAGGAAGTGTGTTTTAGCACAGAGGGGCAAAGAGCTCCTGTCCCTGGCACGGCCCCTTCGTCCCAGTGCCACCTTCATGCAGTGAGTGAGGAACAATATAGTAAAGACCCTTCTTAGCCACACCACAGTAGTGGAAGAAGCAGATTCAACACAAGCATTTTCATTACTTTTAACTGTTAGCATCCATTGTGGATGCACTGATGGGGTCCAGCCAGATGGCTGAATCCTGAAATCCTGAGTTTTGTGACTGCTGAAACAGCCTTGTTTTTTGTGGTGTTTTTTTTTTTTTTTTGTGTTTGAGGTGGTGTTTTTTTTGTTTTTGTGTTTGGTTGTGGGGTTTTGTTTTTGGTTTGTTGAGGATTTTTGGGGATTTTTTTTTTTTTGTGTGTTTGTGGGGGGGTTTTTTTTGGTTTTGTGTTTTGTTTTGTTTTTTTTTTCCCCCGCCAAAAATTGTGCCAAGGTTCTTGACAAGTAAATTCAGTTCTGGAGATGTTCCAGGAGACAATCAAACTTTGACTGTGACCATTAGCAGCTGTTGTGGTGAAGTAGGCACAGCTCAGTGCAGTAAGACACTGCAGCTGATGCCTCTGTATTTGGGGTGGGGAGGCAACAGTTGCTTCAGACTAGTTCTAGGGTCCTGTAGGTTCAAAAACCTTCTAGCAGTGAGGGTACATCAGATGGGCTTGTTGAGCACACCCTCTGGTGTAATTTAATCCAGAAGGAATCCAGATTAAAATACTGAAGTGCTTTCAATGATTCAAATGTGTGCACTGGTGGGAATGCTCAGGAGGTCCAGTTCTCACTTGTGTGAACTGAATGCACTGAAACAGCAAACACAGGGGGTCTTTGGTGTGTCGGACCCTTTCCCCACGGCCAGAGCCACCAGTGATGAACGCAGTTGTTCCAGTTGCAGCGGTTTGAGCCTGACAGCACCTTGGGACGATGCTCTGCATATCAGCCATTGGGGTTTTTACTGCAGCACCTGCTGCCACACCAGTTCAGGTGAAAGCAGCGCTTGCTCGAGGTACATTTGCTTTGGTAAGTGTGGTGGGCACTGTGTGCTCGGGAAGCGGTCCTGCTTAGCTGAGCGCTGTTTAGTGGAGCCCTGCAGTGCGGTCCCGGGCTCACAGCTCAGACACCAACCCCAGGAGCTCACCAGCTGTTCTGTCAGCCTTGGGCTTGGCATGTGGCTGCTTGCTTTTCTGTCAGAAGAACACTTAACGGATCATGTGGAGGTCTCTGAAAGGGAGCAGGTCATAGCTGCAGCCTAATACTCAGTTCTAATAGCAGAGATTTAAGTCTTTCTGCTGAGACCATACCCTCCTTTGGTGTATGTCCTTGTTACATATCTAATTCCCTTGGATTTAAATGAACAAAACATATGAATAAGTAAATGCCTCTTTTTTTAGGCTTGTATTTGTTTTCCCAGTTCTGCTCAGTGTGGAAAGTCTGAGGAATTTGGTCTTGACCTGCCTTGGAAACTGAGAGTTAAGAGGCCAGTCTGTATTCTCTAATAGAGTAACATCTGTCCACTGGTGACAGCTCCATCAAACATTTTCGTATCTGTTTGCTTCAGTTAGGCAAGTTAAAATTATCAGCAGTGGAATGTTCTTGTTTGTATTCTTTTTAGTCCTCTGTAGCAAATACTAAATGTGCCTCTTCCTTCCTGGGAAGCTTGTTGTTGTTCTGTTAATGAGATTTCACACATTAAAGCATACTGATAAGAGCATGGTGGAGCTAAGATTACACACTTCAAGTTGTTGCTGTTGCTAGGAAGAGATGAATCTGCTATCTAACATGTTGATATTTCCTTCCCAATCTATCCAATGTATCCCATTAAAATTTTCCTTCATTTACGCCATAAAATCAGATTCTCACTTCATAGAGCCAAATGCTGGAGCCCAGTAATACTGAGTGAGCTTAAACCCATACTTTTATAATTGAATTAACTTTAAAAGGTAAATATAGTCATTTTTCTGTAGTTCATGAGAGGTATTTTCCCCCTACTGTAGTATGTTATCTGCAACATAATTTAGAAGATCTGATTGCTTTGCTGCTGTTCCTGAAATGACAGATGATTTTGTGCAAGCTCTCAATTTTCCTTCCCAATTCCCCAACTTGAGGATTGTCATACCAAGCCTTATTGCCTTTGCAATGAAATTTTTCCTTGGGAGGTACTATTTTGGGCACAGATTTTCTGTAACAGTGGGAATTATTATCTGTGACTAATAACAATCTCTGTGGAGCTTGTTATACAACGAAGACTGATCATGTGCTTGAATATATTCATGTGATTGCTTGCAGCTACGAGTAGCTTAAATTTCTCTAAGTTGCTGCTTTATCAAAAATGATTTTTTTTCCCTACTGAAATAAGGTAAATTATTAAACTACTGCTATTTTAACTCAAGTTCAATAACACTTAGGTGAACTTTCATGCAATCTAGAAAAATGTAGGTATCAACAGTGGTTAATCTGGTCCTTAAACTGTTCTAACAGAATTTTAATTGTAATTTAAATGGATTCTTCTACAGCTAAACTATTTCTAAAACATTTCTTCAGAAGTGCCCCATAGATGTGCAAATAATAAGATACCAGTAGAGAAGATTTTACTTGGAACCCACTTTTATCCTTGTTTGTTTATTTTGAAGCAGCTCTTGTTTGGTATAAATATTCTGAGAATGTGTTATCCTTCCGAGCACAGTGTGGAGGTCTCTAGAACATCCAGGGCTTTGCAGGAAGATTAGAGTCAGGATGTTCTTTCTCCTAATACAGCTGAATTTCATATTCTAGTACTCATTCAAGTATTTCTATTGGAGAAAACTTAAAGGCAAGGCAATCTGTAGTGATAAAGAGTATAGGACTGGTGGTTGTGTAAACATGAAGTTTATTACCTTGTTTTATGTTTATTTTTGTAAGTAACAAGATGATCTTTAAGGTCCCTTCCGAGCCAAGCCGTTCTGTGATTCTGTTATGTCAGGTACATTTGTACAATAGGTAGACACATCTGCTTTTGATTTGCTTCTATTAAGTCAACCCTGAGGATGTAAAATAAAAGTGTAAGTGAACAACAGGAGCTTGCTACTTGATAAAAGCCACAGCTGAGATTGCAAACCAAGTGTCAGCAGTGAGAGCCACAAGGAATTGCTGTACTGGGCAAGTCCAAAAATGAGGATGCTGGAAGCATCCCCAGTACTGGGGCCATGCTGGTTTTCTGTAGAAATCGCACATGGGATGGATTTGATTTATTTTGGAGGCCCTGGAATAACGAAGAAGTGCTTGGTTACTTGTTCAGCAACATTTGCTTGCGGCCTTGTTGGCTACAAGTTAGGGGAGGACAATTGCCTGGGCGCTGTCACCTCACTGGGTACCTAGGGCTGTCCTGGCAGGTGGGACACGAGGGCCTGGGGAGGGGTAAAGGATGGGGAGGGACACGAGGGGCTGGGGGTAAAGGATGGGGACTGCAGGCAAAGCAGCGAAAGTCATTAGAAAACAAGAAGTTTTTTCAAAAAACTCTGTGAGGATTGACTGCCATTTGTGAACGTTTGAGTTCTGTCACTTCAGAATATAAACACAGCAGGATTATTGGGAATTATAGTGTGTTTCTGCTGAGGAGCATGAAGTAAGGTCAGAAAGCAAAGTGTTTGAGTTGTGCAAGTTAGACAACGATTTCTCAAAATACTTTGTGACACAGAGCTATCAAATAATGGCAATTGAAAAAAAAGACCAGGGAAAAGGTTGTACCTGTATATTCTTAACTGTATGAAGTTGTCAAACAGTAGAATAAGTTAATTTTAATGAAACTCTGTCCTGTGGTTCTGTCACACTGCTGTAGAGTCTAAGGCGAAGAAAGCTCTTCAAGCCTTGACATTTTATTCCAAAGTAGGAGGACGATGATGAATTCTACCTTGTGGCTTTCTGTACTTTAGAACCTTCAAGCCAGGCATGGGATACATACGGATCCAGCAGGGTTGTGCCAAGACTTGGTTATGAGGCATCTGCTGTGAGTCACCCTTGCTCCAGAAAAGATGAAATCTGACATCAGCTTGTGCTCTTCAAAGTGACTTTAAAGTTGTTATTATAGGCTTCTTTTTACAGGGTCAGCCACTAAAATAACTCTAGCTGGAGTGCTGAGTTGATTTTGATGATTTTTTTTTCAAATACTCCTTCAGTTGCCTTGATTGACAAGTCACTCGGGAGTGGCTGATACATAATCTTGTCAAACTCTTGTCAAGCAAAGATGAGTTTTAGTTGTGTTAATGCCAAACCAATGGCTTCAACCTGCTTGTCCTGGCCCAACTGGTTAAAATTTAGGAAATCCATCTACTTTCACAAGAAAACAAAGTCTCTGTTGACTTGCAGTGCTAACAGGAGATGACGGCAGCAAAAACTTATTTTGACTTTGTGGGACAGCAGATGAGAGGGGAGGCCCAGGGGAATTTGTCTCTATTCCAAAGCCTTTTTTTTGCATAGATGCCTCGCAGAACTGTAGTGGTTATGAATTTAAGAGGGAGACTGCTCTGGCACTCTTATGACTTGAGTTTCATTTATTATGTGCTATTTTGATAAATTACTCATTGATGCCCTGAGAGTATTTTCTCTGATCTGTGTCTATTCTTTTGTATTGTTCTAATTATTTATTTTAGCCTCTTTTTGTCTTTAAACCCTCAAAATGATAACACATATTTCATCCATATGCATTTTTAATTCTTTATCCCACGGACTGATAAATAATCATATTGTCAAATCCTGCTTGTGTTGGTGTTTTTGAGCTGGTGGGAGTACTTTGGATAGCTCATTAAACTTAATATATAGGAAAATTTATTATAGATAAGGAGAACAATTACCAGAAACTACATTATGAAATGTTTGTCAAAGTCGAGTAGCTTAAATATTGATGAAGTCAAACAGGAGAATCAATGACAGTTACTGAGCTGGATTTCAGGCAGCAGAATACAACTTCATTTAGCATCACAGTCTCTCTCCCACATCCTGCATAAATCATGGAACTCATTCTAATATATTTGGCTTATGTCTAGTAAACTTCAGAAAATTTTCAGAAACATGGTGAGTTTATCAAGCCAATACTTGAGAGAGGCCAAAGACCAACAACAGCACTCCTGATTTGTTCCACACTTGTGGGATAAACTCTTCTTACCAAGCAGTGATTGCGTTACCACTCAGGGTTCCTGTGGTTTTGTGTGGGTTTTCTTTTTTCCCTTCCTAATGCAGCCTTAGAACAGAAGTCAACTTTTGTATTTGATAAATGAGTCCTACTGCTCTGAAACACTTGGCTCAATCAATGTGCTTGTGTTTGATTCTCTCCACAGTTATATTTTGTGTTATTTTCCTTGTGTTTTGCAGAGGTAATCTGCAATTCTGAAAGGGAGGGATTCCCTTCCCACTTCCCCTGCCGCCAGCCCTGCAAATGTCTTAACTGGGGCATCAGATGAGGGCTTGTCCCTTCATTTGCTACCTACCACTTCTGGACTCTTAGTTTATTTTTAGTTTTACTCAGTAACACCTGATAATAAAATCTTCATTTGAAAGAAAACATTAATTTGGCATTGCGGGTATTCCAGTGTGTTCAGGAGTTACAGTTTTAGGGCACAGGCACCGAGTGGTCGGGTAGTTCTGAGGTGTGTCAAGTGTCCTCCTTGGGTATAACGACATAGTTGGGATGTTTTTTATGCCTTCATGCCTGAGAATGAAAAGACAAAAGATTGTTTTATAGAAATATACTTTTTAAAAGTTTCAACTTCCGAGTATGCAGCTGGGGAGTCTGGTCTAATCCCTTCGACTGGTGTTTGGAGGGCTGAGAACTGGAAAAGCAGAGAGCGCTGGAAATGCATTTCTGCATGCTGTTCCCAGCACCACCCACCCCCCAAAGGAAAAAATATAACACTGTTTCCATGGAAAAACCAACATGATAGAGGACTGCTGGATAGCCAATACCATTTTTTAAAATCCAATTGGTTGCAGCTGTACTGAGAGGGAACAAATGTTTTGCTGCCTTTGCTGCCAAATAATAGATTATATTTGGAAGCATAAGACTAATGAAAAAATACAGTTCAGAAACAGAGTGATTGCAAAGCTTCGGGCATAAGAAAGGAGACTGTTAGCTTGCTTTGTAAAGCAAACCTCGAAAATTTAGGGGATTTTTTTTTAGATGCAGCGTAAAGTTATATATAATGTTGTTTCCTGAGGATCCAGTTCTTCACCATGGCGGTGATGCCAAGCTTCCTGCAGGCTGTAATTCACCTACCTACCAGCAGCAGCCATCTGCCTGGGAAATCATTAACTCGGGCTTGGGTGGAGGAGGGCAGCAAGGTGGGAGCAGGTGGGAGAGGGAATGGGGCTGTGGAGGGGCAGCAGGCATGGCGTTCCTGCTTCTCTGGGTGGGTTCCAGAGTGTGTCCCCTGCAGGGTGACTGTGTTTGGTGTGTGGAACACACCTGGCTTGAGGTCTAGCAGAGGATCAGCAGCTCTCACAGCTGTGGTGGCTTTATCACAGGTGACCAAATCATTCAGATATGTAGAATCTGTAGTTTCATTATTTGAAATGATCAGATGTAAGAATCAAAGAAGAAAAATAGTTATTCTCTCAAGCTCCTTATAATCAGACGTGGAAGTTAAGTGTGTGCCGTTAAACCTTGTTAAAGCACACAGAGAGGTTCTTTACTCTTCAGTCATTTTCTCATTGTCGTGGTAGAAGCGTGGATTTGTGTCTCTCAGAGCTGGAACTGCAGGCTGGAGCTCAGCTGGCACAGGTGGATGGAAGCACTTCTGCAGTGCTTCTGTAGGAATCGGGTAAACGCAATCAATAACACCATCTGACATAAAGGAGAGAAGAAGTGTCTTTACAATATCAAGCAATGCAATCTGAGCCACGTTCAGGGTATTGAGCAGCTCATCAAATATCTGTGCAACGAGCAGGAATTGATTTTACAGTCCGTGCCCACCTGATGGGGATGTGTGTGTGCATCACTGAGCAGCATTCATGCAAACTTTCGGCTGCTGATTTGGTGGTAAGGTTTCACTAAAACATGTTGTAGTTCACGATTCTAATTTTTTTTTTTACAGCTTGGTGGTGATGAACGATTTAGGAATTTAAACCCTCACCTTTAGAAATCACCATCTGTTACTGATGTCTCCTTTAGCAGCTTAACTCAGTATAATTCAAATTGCAGTTACCTCTGACCTAAGAACTGTGCATTACTACACCTGTAGTATCCTTAAAAAGCCCTATGTTTTATTTTCTGTTGGGAATATGTGGATCAGGCATTGTTAGAGTGAGAAATTAAGTTAAGAGGTCTTGAGTGCCTGGGAGTTGGAGGTCAAAGATGCAGCTTTCTGTTGGTTCCAAACAAAGATGGGATCAGCCTCTTGCCACATCAGCATCTGTGGTCAAGCTGAAGCCTATTTGACAGCATGGTTTTAGGGGAGTTAATAAAGAAAACACATGCTTTCCTCCATCATAGTGAAGCATGTTTTATACCAGATGTTGTTGGGTATCATGAAACATTTATTTATATAAATAAAAAAATATATATTCATGGGAAAATGTGCTGCTCTCACACTTTTAAAAGCTAGTGTATACCTGGATTTTAAAACTTATATTGCTCCTAATATGTATGGAATTACTGCAAGTTGTAGGAAACAACTCTAAATTGTATAAAATAGATACAGTCAAAAGAGCAGAATGGTTTTTTTATTTTAACATCTTTGAGTATGGACATTGTGCTAGACTTTTCATGTTGGACACAGCACTTCCTAAACTAAAGTTCAGATGCTGAAAGCTTGCTTGTTGCAAACATTTTGATTTGATTTGTCAGCTATTAATAGTATATTTTGGAATCAGTTAAATTCTATTTAGTGAGTGTTCACATGAATTGGAATCAGTTTAATGATGTTTTAATTTTTGCAAAGATATCCTTCAGGCACGAATACTCCTAAACGTGTTTAGCAGATAGAATAAAACTCCCATAAAAGTGCAGGTGTGCATAGCAGGCTCGTCTGATGCCTTGGAGAGGCTGCCCTGGAGCAGAGGCTGGGCAGAGTGAAAGGATAAAGGGCAGGGATTTATGGAAAGGCCTTCCCAGGGCGCACCTTGGGCAGTGCAGGAGTCTCACAGAGACTGCACCCAGGATGGACACAGCCACACGTTTTTGGGACAGATAGAAGTTCTGTCTATTTGCATATCAGAGGTTAATTGTGCAATTCCAGCTTCAGGCAGTGCAGTCCCATTCTCTCAGTTTGCTCCCCCAACTCACTTTTGTTTCCATTTCCCGGGGCCTGAGACAGTGAGGTGTCCTTGATTCCCAGGCCTGGAGAGGAATTGTTGTGTCTGACCAAAAAGGGAAAAGCAGTTGCTCACACTCTGTATAGAGCTCAGAGTTACACACTAAAGAACTGCAGGATTACAAACATATGAAAATATAAAAGCTAAAATCCTAAGGCACCACATCAAGTGAGGTTTCTGTAGGACATAAACTGTTTTTCTGTAAGCTCGGAGGGAAGCCCCGGTGCTGTGGCTCTCTGGCAGCCCCTGCTCCGTGGCGTGTCCAGCTCCGGGGGCTGTGCCAGGGCTGCAGTGACTCGCTTCCCCGCTCGTTCTCTCTCGCAGGTGGCATGGTGTCACCTCGTGCTCTGCCAGTGACAGGTGACACTGTGCCCCTGGCTCGGCCGTGACAGAGCTGGGGTCCGTGCGGAATGCGAGGGCAGCTTTCTTTGCCTCTGCCTGATGCAGCTTGGAGGAAATGTGAGGCGATGTGGTGCGAGGCAGCGAACACAGGGCAGCTACGCGAGGCTCCAGTGAGGCTGTGAGCGCACCGAGGCAGCAGCAGTGACGTCCCCACTGGGTCACTCTGCTGATGCTGGTTGGCCACGTGCCAGGGGACACAGGGGCATGCAGCAGACTCACAGCTGACGGTGGCATTCTGGCACACAAACAGTTTGGAAAATGCTGCCAGCTCTGTCTTACTGAGCTGCATCTATTTGCCCAGAGGTTTTTCTTTTTTGCCCTTTCCAGCGCTGGCAGGTTTGGTGGAGCTGTAACCTGTGCATGCCACAGCACCTGACTTCTTAAAACTGAGAGACGTGGATGTGTTTGAGGTGTTGCCTAAGCAAAAGATAAAGATTTGTTCTTTTCATTTTTATGCTGGTGTTGTGATAGGCAGAGAGGGAAAAAACATCCTGTGAGAGACCTTCCCACCACCATCACCACGCAGGCTATGTTTTATCTCGCCTGAGGATTTGCTGTAGGCAGCTGATTTAGAGCTGCTTTGTTGGGTGACAAACCAGCTCTCCGTTTGTGCTTGGTAAGTGGGGAGATCCACGGCCCTGTGATGCTGTGACTGGCTCTGACCCTGCCTGTACTGCACAGCAGAAGGGCTGAGAGATGGAATGAGACCTCGAAATAAAGCACACACACAGTGGTCACATGGGCTGGAATTTGGCCTCCTTTTTTTGCTGATGTACCTGCAGGTGTTACTGGCCAAAATCTGCTCTTCAGCTCTGCAGCACTTTGCTGCACTGTGCTGCCTTTCCTGCCTCTGTCCCTGGCATGTCCCAAGTCCTGAGGCTAACATCCCTTGGAGTTGCATGGGAAATGTTGAAAATGTTCATACACAAAACATCACGGGCGTCACAAATTATTTTTTTTACACTTCCCCATCTGTAAGGACCATAAAAAGTCAATTTTCCTGCCCACACAGAGTGTTATTTTCCTGAGCTTGCTTTCAGTTGAAAGGGATATTCTGTGGGAATTTCATTTCCATTTGTGTGTCTGCTCTCTGCAGTGACTTTATTGACCACACAAAGAATGATGATTTTTTTTTTTCCCCCCAGTAGTTCCTTCAAGAGACTCTTCTGAAGCTTGATTTGATTTGGAGAGAGAAAAGGGGCCAAGATAACAAAAAACTACCAGGTAAATAAGCATATGTTCTCGCTTGCAGTTACCATTTCTCTAGAATTTCTCCTGATTTAATAAAGACCTGGAGTATTTTTCTGTATCTTCTGAATCTAATAGATACTTTAAAGCTTTTACTGCTCGATAGTGGGGATTAATTTGTGAAGCAGATCTCATAGCTTAAACTGAGAACCTGTTTCCCTGGCAGAATGTAAGAAAATGAGGCACTCCTAATGTTTTGGGCCGAGTTGTAAGTTTACCTTAAGAGTTCAATGACTTGAACCCACACATGAGATGTGGGCATTTTTTTCACTATTAGTTCATGTTCTCCTTTCTCTCAAGCTCTCCAATTAAGGTTTGAAAAAAAAATATTCCGTGGTACAGAAAAAACCCCAAACTATTCAGGCATTTGAAATGGTCATGGCAACTGGAAACGCCACCTTTTTTTTTAAACAGTATTTTTTTCCCTCCCCACGTCCTCCAATACTGCTCAAATGTCTTCGTCCAAATATGTAATGGAAACAAATCACCAAAGCACGGAACACACCACAATCCAGATTTTTTTCTCCTGGGGGCTGTGAGAGATGAGTGTTGAGCCGTGTGAGAACAAATGCCCGTCCTGATTAGCAGCCAGGCAGAGTCAGGGCAGGGCAGCCCACGGGGCTGAGGACCAGCTGTTAGCAGAGAGCTTTGCTCCGAGCAGGAGACCTGCTTCCAAAGTCTCCTCCTACAAATGAAAATGGGAATGACAACACACCCCTGATACGAAGAAATGTGTATTTTAAGTAACTGTTTTATGAAATTTTTTCTTTTGTCAGTCTTTACAATTTTTGGTCTTGTGAGTCTGGTACCAGTATCTTCTGGAGATGGTTGCAGACACTGAACAGCAGATAAATCTGTTCTCCTGCATTTTCCAGGCAGACAGGAATGTCTGCCAGGCCAGCCCTGAGCCAGGCAGAAGCTGTGGCAATATGGGCAATATGGAACAGAGTTTGATTTAATGTTAGCATGCCTTTCAGGAGGTTTATTGACTTGATTTCACTATTGTGCTAACTTAATCCATGCAGCTGCCAGCTGATCTGGAGTGATGGCTGCTTTTGTCTGCAAAATGTTTTCCAGACAGATTCCTAAACCTGCCAATAAGCAGAGCCACAGGTGAAAAGTGGGACTGCTGAAGGAAAAGACTGGGTGAAAAGGTGATTGTTAGAGGTTGGAGCCCTAGTGAAAAGACTGAAAGAAACCTAAATCAGTTTAAAAGCAGAATTAGACCAACACTGGGAGAAGATAACCAATTCCAATTTTCAAAAGGATGCCAATAGTGAGAGGACTTGGCCAATCAAAGTTCTGGGAGCAGAAAAGTCCATTGTTTACAAGATTAGTTTGTTATCCAAGTTACTGTATATTGAGCATTCTCTCAATACTGTATATTGACCATAGGCAAGACTGAGAATTATCTCCATGCATTAATTATGAGATAAATCTTACTTCAGCGTTATAAGTAGTACTTCAATACTGTCACTATCTCTAGGCAGAGGCCCCAGCAATAGTGCAGATTAAAATGATAATAGGATCAAAATGAACCCTGCCCAAAGCAGGGTCATACATAAACCTTTCTGCAGCAGGGGTCTGTGGTGTTTGTTGCTGATGCCACCTCTGTAACCTTTTACCAGTTCCACCATTTTAGAGAAATATTCCTGTGATAAGTGGGAACTCCTCCCTCCATGACCCCATCCAGCAGTTAGGAGTGAACCAGATAACTCCTCTACAGTATGAGATTACTAGAAAATGTGAACTACTTCTGACCCACAGATTCATACTAATATTGCAGAAAACATCCAGAATTAACAGCATCATTGGCATAAAGATCTGTCAGGAAAAATTTGTTTATTATGTAGAAAAATTACACACAGAAAAGATGTCTTTTGTGGTCTTGTTTCTTTATATACATGTAAAAACTTCCCATTTCACTGTTTTGATTGCTTTGAGCAACATGATTAAAGTAGAGTTTTGCATAGTTTGGCCAACTGAATGGTGTGGAAGCATCATCACAACTGTAGCTTTTACAGTATTTGGAGGGATGGGGTGAAAAATGTGCAAGTCAAACCTATCTGCCTGAGGCAACAGGGAACAAATAGATAAAACAGAAGTAATTGATAAATTGGTCTGTTCAATTGGGTTAGTGACAAATGACAGTTGAGTAGGAGTCACTGCAATGAATCCAGAGGGACAATGTTCAAAATACTGTCCTTTACCATGAACACTTTATCAATTTCTCCATATTTAGATATAACGCTGAATAAAACCAATCTATATTTGTAACCTTGGATAAGAAGCATAAAGATAGTGCTGTTGTCACCATTTAATCCTGGTAATGCCCACACAGTCAGAATCTGATGTGGCCAGAACTTTGAGATGTGCCTGTTCAGCTCTTTCCTGCTAGGAAGATCTTCAAAATACATGAGATAGAGCACAACAAATCTTTGTCTTCTGCATCTCCTGCATCCTTCCAGGACAGGTCCTTGCTCCAGGCCTGGTTTCAATCAACTTTTTCATTTTAGAAATAGCAGCAGACTCCACGGAGCCTGGTGTGGTCACGGGGAGTTTTCCAGGTCCCTGCTGAGAGCTGGGTGTTTTGCCCCACCTTTCCCAGGAAGGGGAAGGCACGGTCCCTTCCCAAGCTGCAGGCTCCCAGCACCACGTTGTGACTTTCTTTCCCAGGAGAAGAAAGCAGAAATGACAGAGTTTGTGGCATCCTGTTATTCATTTGTTTCCCTGGAACAGCTGTAACCCTGCCCCTCTGTCCTGTTCTCTAGGAATGTAACACAGGCACTCGGAACAAACCGTACTGCCTCGGTCCGTTTTAACAAGAGTCCATCTGCTGTTCAACAATAAGAAGTGGACAGATTGGTATCTAATGAATGTCAGATATTGGAGGTGAATTTCACATAAAAAGAATCTCAAACTAACTAGGCATTGCACAAACAGCAATTTAAGATGAATCCTTTTCTAAGGGAAAAGACACTGCCTACAGGGAGAGCCTGGCCTCACTGCATGATAGGTTTGAACCAGAATGGAGAGAAGAGAGAATTCCTCTGAGTGTGCTTTGCAGAATTATGAAATAAATTTTAAAAAGTCCTGGGTGGGAATACTTTTCTCTGTTACAAATGGTCTGAAACATTCTTAGGGTTTTTGGCCAACTTAATACTTAATCCTTTAGCTATAATGTTCTTGGCAAAGGACATGCTTCAGCTTCTGTCTGGTTAGAAGATGCTGCTCCTTTCAAAACTGATATATTTGTGTTTGGTGTGACATTAGCTGCAAGGATTTTCAGCAGAGCAGGAAAAATTGGATTGTTGCAGGAGGTGCCTGAAACCCTGCTGTGGAAGTGAGCAGGGTGAGATAGCAAAGCACGGTAGAGAAATGCAAGAGAAGAAGGAAAACCTGCTGAGAGTGGTGTTTCTGTGTTGCTGCTCTGCACAGAGCGAGTGCTGGCTGCTGCTTTTAGGAGAGCCCCTTATTCCAGCAGAGGGGCTGCAGCTGCCTGAGCCTTCCCTGGGAGCAGCAGCCCTGCCCCTCAGTGCTCCTGCCTGGGAAAGGCACCCCTTGCTCCTGTGCTCCCAGCTGCAGTCCGTGCTCTGAGGGCTTGGATGGCATTGCTCTTGCTGGGGCTGTAGTGCAGAGAGTGCAGAGCCTTCACCTGGGCTGCCCGAGGACTGAGGCTCAAGTTTGTTAAGCAGCTCAGCCAGAGTTTATTCTGGTTTCCTGTTTTATCACCAAGGCTTGTCAGTTCTCTATTGCTCAGTTCTGAGACTCAAGGGAAACACGCTCAGGATGTCCCAGCTGTGATCAGCAGCCACTGAGCGATAGGATTTAACTCCACAGTGGCTGTGTGTCTCTTCAATTCCCAGTGAAAGGAGCTCGTGGGGAGGTGGGGGCTGGTCTCTTCTGCTGGCTGTCAAAGTAAAGGATGAGAGGAAATGGCCTCAAGTTGTACCAGGGCAGGTTCAAATTAGATTTTAGGAAAAAAAAAAAAATCACAGAAGGAGTGGTCAGGCGTTGGAATAAGCTGGGGAGGTGGGGGAGTCGGTGTCTCTGGAGGTGTTCAGGCACCTGGACACGGGGTTATAGCTCAGGGGTGGTTGTGGTGCTGCTGGGTTATGGCTGGACCAGATGGTCTTTAAGGTCTCTTTGAACCCTCTTGGTTCAGTGATGTGCAGTAGGTAAGAGTGATGCGTAGTGACTTTATAATTGTGTGTAGCAGTGCACTAAATGACAGAATTCCACATTAATACTAGCTGTGGGTTTATTAGCTGCCTTAATATTTGTTGCTGTATCAGGTTTTTAGTACGGTGTTGCTTAATGCAGAAGTATTGTGGTCTTTTAAATTAATTACACCTTGGGGCTGCAGAGGGAGAGTCAGGCCTGTGAAGAGGGCTCTGTGTTGCCTGGGCTGAAGCTGCACCTCAGGAGTGGTGACTCCACACAGGTCACTCACAAACAGCCAGGGTCTCTGGAAGCAAATGGACACCATGCAAATAGGCAGGATTAGACCAGTGTATTTCTTTAACTCCCCAAAGAATTGTGAAGAATGACATTTGTAGGGTGGCAAGTGGGAGCTGAGCTGGAAATGAAATATTGCAGTTTTAGGGACCACAGCGTTTGTGTGCTGATGTCAACACAGCAGAAGGTCTCCAGTGGCAGCAGTGAAAAATCACACTGGCACTGTTGTCTCAGTTTTGCATTAGCATCTTGGCTCATCATTCAGAGATTTGGAACAGAGAATAATAGTTCTCTACTTCAAGCTAAGGTTAAAGAGCAAATTCTTAACACAAATGTTTCATATAAAATTGATTTCATTCTGGTAAATCTGAGAATAAACAAATCCTATCTCTAGCGCAATGCCTGTAAATAATTTATGTGAAAGCCTTTACACAATCAGGAAAAAAAGCCAGGGCTGAGGGAGGAGGTCATCTAATCCATTGAACTCTCTCTTAAATCTTTATCTCTGCTTAAAAATCTCAGTGCAGTACCGGAAATGATTTCATTACAGTGGCGTGATGCAGTTCTTCACTAACTTACAGTGAAGAATTGCCTGCTTCCAATTCATTTCCCTGGCAGCAGGCAAACGTCACCAATTTAGTCCTGTTCTGTGGGCGTAGAAGTGAGGTTCTCCTTTTTTCTCCTTTCACCTTGCTGGGAGGTTTTCTTACATTTTGAAGTTTTTTTAATGGTAATTTCAGTCTAAAGACTGTAAGGACTTTTATATCTGCTGGTATTTGACAATTTTGAGTGATTTGTGTCGGTGATTTTGTGTGTGCTCAACTCAAGCTGGTTTTTATTTTGAATTAATTCTGTTGATTATTCTTCTGCAGCACTTCTCCCATCCGTGCAGTCCAGGGCCCAGCCACCCTTTTGGAAAATGGTGCAACTTGGGTGCTTAGCTGTAAATGATAACCACTTCTCTGGAGGTGTGTTAAGGGTAAAGATGGAAGCACTTTTAGCTGAACAAAGGGAAGATGGAAGAGGTTGTGGAAGGTGTGGGTATGCTCAAGGTATTTGCTGGGAGGGAAGAAGGCACTGCAAATAGGCTAATGTGTGGGACACCTACTGCATCATCCAAGAAAAGCAGGGGGATTATGGGGGAAAGCTGCTTGATATCTATAAAGCTCCAACAGATGTCTTTTTGTCTTTAAGACCGGTGCAAGTTGAAAACTTGCTGAGCAAAAATATTTAGAAATACAGGCAATAGAGCTGGCAGGAGCGTCGCTGCTCGAATCAATAATAAAAGGATAGTCTGTCTTTCTTTGTGGTACATAAAGCAATAATCTGTTGTTCAGATTGATTAAACGCCTCAACTCTGTTTCGATTATTAATCAATCTCTAAACCAGCTTATTGTGAGTATAATACAAAGTACTAGAGGTTAGGGATAGCGGTGATGGTGATAAGAGCAGGAGGGTGGGGGAGTCGTTTTTTCCATCATGGGAAAAAAATTCAACTGGGGTGCGGTGGAGGGTCTCTGTGGATGGGATTTTTGTTGATTTACCTGTGAGAGGTTTGACTGCAGAATTCTAAAAGGGGATCTAAAGGTTGAGTTTACACAAGTCATGGTGATTTTAACCTCTGAGTCACAACTGTAGGAAGTGCTATTGACCAAACAGAGCAGGAATGTAAAATATGAGAACTAAGTTTTTTGGCTAGAAAAAAACCGACCAGTTACCTTTTGGAAACATGCTGTTGTCTGCTATATTCTTTGCACTTATAATTTATTTAATTTCTTTCTTACCCTGCAGCTTATTTGAGTTGTGGGCTAGCCTAGGCTTTCAGCTTTTGAGCTTTTGCAGTTATGACAAAAAACCCCTCTCCTTCCTTTGTATTTTGCACCCTGTGCCTGGGGTCACATCATTGCCAAAGTGGTTTGTTGTTTGTACTGGTAGGTTAGGAGTTGGTTTTGCTTCAAAAGGCAGTGCAAAGAGTCAAAATTTAACTTGTCTAAATGGCTCATCACCGTCTGGAAGGGGGAATATGGGTTTGCCTTTTTTTTCTTTTCTGACTTCTGTTAAGAGGTTTAGATATACCTGTTTGACTCAAATTTATGAATCACGCTTCGTGAAATGCAGAATCACTTAAGGCCCTGAGCAGTAAACTTTAATTTGTCTCTCCTTTCAGTCCAGAGTTGGACTAAATGGCTTTCAGAGGTCCATTTCTACTTCTGTTATTCATCCCAGCCCTGCAGGGCTCGGAGGAAATAAATGATTCCCCCTGATGGGACCAGCTCCTGTCTCAGTACCCTCTCTCTGAGGATTTGTGCCCATGCCACAAATGCATGTTTGTTTTGTTCCATTCTTTTAGGCTGTGGTTTGCAAACTCGTGTTGGATATTCAGAAGAATCTTCCCCTTTTGAGCAGTACTGACCTGCATGGTTAATGATGGATTATGCTGACAGTATAAATTTAATTGCGTTTTCTATCTTGACTTTCTTCCAGTTGTGTTTGTGGTTTGGATTTTGGGTTTTTTGTTTGTTTGTTGGTTTGAGGTTTTTTTTAATGGCAGGATGAAATAATGAAGCTGATGATAAAAATGCCTATAACAATTCTGGCAAATTTATTGCAGAACAACATGGCTTGATTTCTTATTTTTCTATCCATCTGGTCATTAGGCCTTTCCAACTGTCAGTGTCTAATATAATCTCCTTTAATAGCAGCATATAATTAGCTTTATGCTGATCAGAGGCATTTGGGATGGTGGTGGTAACATTCAAATCTGAGTATCAAAATCCCAAAGAAGATAACTCAAAGAGACATATGTCCAAGCCAGCATTTATGACTTTTAGTCCTAAGGTCTGTAACTGGTGATTTAGGCATGTGAGCTTTGAACTGTGGTATGGAAATTTATCAATTAAGAATCCTCAGGAGTTCTGGAAGCCAAGTACAGATGTCTCTCCAAATGGTAATGTGGTAATATGTCACTTTTCCCCCCTCTATACAGTCCTGTTATTGCTTCAAATATTTCATTTCTTCTTGCTTGTCTAGCTTCTTATTTAAAAAATGTAGGGAAAGTCTTGCCATTGTTCCATTAGGAGCAAATTGCCTCCATTTTTAAGCTTCATCCAGAGCTCTATGTGTACCATCTGTACACACGTGTATTTCACAGAAATGCTTCCTTAACGGCTGTTACAGGAGTGCAATTTTCTAGTGGGTCTCTTGGGAGGTGATTTTGAGGTTTATTTGTGTTACTGCACCTATCTGATAAATGTTTTGCAAATATAACAAATATAGCCATTGTTAGGCAGGCCAAAGAAGGGGGTTGATGTTACTGAAACTAGGATTTCATCCTAAAAGTACCTGTTTCTCTCAGTTCTTTTAGAGAACACTCGATTTGAACAGCTGTCTGCCAGAGCTGTTCTTGCATATGGAGTTGGACAAGTTGGGTATTTGATCATAAAAGACCTAAGTATGGGGCAGGATTTCAAACACGACAGAAATATATTTATTGACTAGATCTAGCAAATTATTTGGTTCATTGGAACATACTGGGACATCAAGCTCTGTATTCTGCTCTGCAGCCAGCCAGAATAAACCAAGCAGGGCTTCAAAAAAGGAAATATACCTTGACAAGTGAAAATTGCATCTCCTGCATTACGGTTCTTTAAAGCTGGAATCGTCTTTGAATTTAGGCTTTCAGTTCTTCAATAAAAGATCACAGTTCCCTTTTTGTTCTCTGGCACTGTAACCCATTTGAGGATTCTGTCAGCACCCCTTTCAAAAAATGCAGAAACCTGTTAAGATTTGTAGGAGAAAAAATCTGTGCAAGTTACCTTTTGCTCATAACTCGAAGTGCACAGCCAGTTTCCTCCAAGAAGTGTTTCAGTGTTAGGAAGGGAAAAGCAGACCTCTGCTTCCATAGGGTTCCCCATTGAAAGTAAGTAGTGGTACCACTTTAGGGTTGTATTTTGGCCTGGGTGTTTGCTCAGGGATTGTTTTGGCTGTGCACCACTTGCTCGAAGTGTCCAGAATGTGAGGACAGATACCAGGAGAGTGAGTATGTGCCGCTCTGGATGAATAGATACGAAGCACGTTGACTTCTCAAAGAGATCTGCCAAGATTCATTGCAGGATTTGTTCCTCACCTTCCTCCTTTAATTTCCTGCACCATTTAACCAGTGTTTCCTGTGGCAGAACTGCTCTGCACATCAGTGCTTCCCTTTATGTTTGTTAATAAATACTGGCTTCTGCTCCACGAGGGTTTTTGGCAGGTGCTGGTGAGCACAATCTCTCCAGGCTGCAGACACAAACTAAAGACAACTCCCAGATGTTTTAATAAGGAACCAGAACCTGTTAATGATGCATGGGAAGCAGCCAGTCATTCACACGATGCCTCCCCTTTTCTCTCCTCCTTCCCAATAAATGTAGTTTAGGATTAAACTCTTCCTCTGTTCTTTATATTCATGTTTTCTGGATTTTCTCAGGAAATTATTTCCAAGCAAACTTCCTTGTACCTCAGACTACCTTTGGTGAAAGTGTTGTTTTGGTGTGTAGGGTGGGGAAAAAGGAATGCTGCAGTCTAAAGCAAATTGAGAAATTATACACTAACATAGAAGAGCAGGTAAGAATGTTTTATATAGAGCTGAACTCTTTAAAAATAGAACCCAATATTTTGAACTATTTTAATACATGCACCTATAGACAAAGCTATTGAAACATCGAGACCCTACAGAAATCCTGACAGGACTTGCTTTCAAGCTAAATTTAACTGAGTTAACTCCTAATTGAATTTGTTTTTCTTTTCAAAATTCCCAACTATGAAAGAAAAATTAAAAAATATGCCTGGCATTCTATCTTGGAAGCCTTGAAAATATCTCCAGAGATCAACATAGATTTTCAATGTTAACATAATTATTGATAATTTGAGGCATGTGCCCTACAAGGCCATAAGGGGAAGCTATAAATTGGATAACTCATCAAAAAAGTCCATTCTTATTCAGCAGAAAAGAAAACTTTCAGTAGTGTGGAGATGGTATGAAAATTCTTATAACAGAAGCATCTTCAGTGCTAGTTGGGAATGGGATGCATTTTAGGCTTGTTCCATTAACAGTTCTTTGAGAAACAAAAACCTGAACAATGTTTCAGAACTCCACTCTAGCCTCTTTATGCTGTTCTTGGCATTATCTTTTATCCATTCAAAGTAGTTTTACACAGCTATTAATTGGATCTTTTGGGGAAGATCAGCAGAATTTCCACTTCTCAGCAGAACCAAGTGGCTGTAACTTAAGGCTATCCTAGATCACTGTAAGAAAATCAGCCATGGGAATTTCACCCTGAAGAATAAGACCTCTGTGAACCTTTTTCCCGTGGCTGTCCCGTGTTCCTACATTTTGCCAGTGAAAGGCACCTGGAGGAACGTGTGGCAGAATGTTATGTGGGGCAGAAGCAGGGCTGAAAGAAATTAACCTCAATATCAGTGGAAGTGAAAAGAAGTTTGTGTTTTGTGCATGCTTGAAGAGAATATTATTCCATGAGCTGCTTTTGCTGACATTGCCTGAATCTAGCAGGGTGATTCACAGCACCTGGAATATTGGGGTTGGTTTGTTTTTAGTGGCTGCTCCTGTATTTTGAAGGCATTGGCTGGGTTGCTCTGGTATGTGAGGAGCCTGCAGGCTGCTCTTGCCTCCCGCTGCCATGGGAGGTTGTTTCCCAGCCTTGCTGCTTCAGATTCCTTCCAGAGCTCAATTCAGGCAAAAGAAATTGTCAATCCACTGAACAAATAAACAAAAAACCTTTTTGCCCTGCAATCTAAGTAGTTTTGCTCTTTCAGTAAGGTGAAAGCCCTCCTTGTTGGTAAATTATCAGTCAGCTCTTTGAGCCACCTGGGAAAGACCCTGTTCAAGTTTGTCAGTTAAGAAATGAGCTCCTGGAGTGATTCTGAGCATCTTTGCATTTTTCGTTACCGAGTGGAGTCAGCTGTTTTGCTGGTCTTAATTGCCTTCTCCAGTATATCCAGTTACTGGACATTTAACACTCAAGTGGAGTAGAACTACTGGCGGTACTGGCCATGCTCTCTCTTTTATTCAGTAATTTATCAGCTGCCAGAATTGGGGAAGGAAAGAGTTTCACTTTTCTGCCAAAGAAAATAAAGGCAGAAAGAAAGGTCCTTGATAACAGGTAAAGTTTGGGAAGGTTATGGAGATGGGTTAGAATGGAGAGAGAAAATTTGTTCATGCGCTCTTTGGAAGTTCCTGTATTTAATGATGCATTAAAGCTGTTTTGAAATGCTTTCACCACTTCCATTCCACCCCCAAGAGGAAGCAGCCAATCCATAAACTACATAGAAAGTATTAGTTGTACAAAAAAGATACTACACTCCAAAATCCGGGTGTGTTGTGTATTAAGCCCAAGTGCAGGGTATTAAATTTTATTGGAAAGCTATGAAATAAAACTGGTTTACAAGTTAATTCACTAGTATGACTTTTTAGGCCATTCATCAAAATTTACTTGCACAAATTAAAACAAAGAAACATATTTGTTGAATGATTGCAATTCCTGCTGTCTCAGAATTTGTTATATTCCACCTTGAAATCGATTTACTTAGCTTTTGTGTTCAGTCAGTTATCATAACCAATTATGTAATATATAGTGATTTTGAGTTCTGTTGATGCATCACTTAGAGAATGTAGTTGTTGGAATCACTGTAAATATGGCTGATAAAAGTAGAAGAAAGGAAGAAAATGGACGTAAACATTAGTGAACTGCAATAGATTATTGATTTCTCTTGAGTGGTTTGACAGATAAAATGGTAAAGCAAAACGTTCAGCTTCAAATGCATCACTTGAAGAAAGTAGAGTGTGGCAGGGAAGGAAGGAGATGATGAATGTTACTTTGTTAGAGAGGAGAAAGTGCAATTGTTCTGCATGAGGTGTTCATTGCTTTCCTTTTTTGTTCTACAGCATTTGAGAAATGTCCATTTAGCTGTAGTAGGCAAAAATTGTGTTTAAATTCTTGGTTCATGGGTCATCTTTCGAAGCATTACATCTTCATAGTTTTAAACTTCTATCAGGTTCTGTACAACAGATTAATGTCTGAGGCTCCAAGCCGTTGTCAGAAGAAAGCAGTGAGGAATTTCAGTCTGAACAAGGAGGGCACGATGCATCTGCGTTCCCATCAGGGCTGAACAGCTGCTGGAGAGATTCCACTGGGATCCTGGTCTCAGAGCAGAAACACATGACTCCAAATACATCTCCTCAGAATAACGATGGAGCTGCCCTCTGAGGGCTTCTGGGATGTGTTGCTTTTAGGTGGGAAGGGAGGAGAGCAGACATGCTTTGTGGTGTGAAGCCACGGGCAGGCACATACACACAGGTGTTTCGGGTGGAAAAAGAAAGGGAGTAGGCAAAAATCCTGCATGTAGATTTTTTGACTTTAAAAAATGCAGTCTTGCTTATTTATCACCGGTTTTGTTCCTTAAAAGTGTTGGTGAAAAATGAGGTGCAAATGAGAGGTGGAGAAAGGCTTTTGCTGGGAGATGCTGCATTTTTAACAGCACCTTCACCCAGCCCTACAAAATGCTCAGTCTGACTCTTTTGTAGTCTCTAGCTTTTTGCTCTAACGCACATTTATATGCAAAGCACTATGCAGCAAAGTTTTTCCTTGTTTCTGAGCTAAATTACCATAGCAGACTTCCACGTGCTTTTGGAGGCTGACAGAGACAGCAGTTCTGTTCTCAAGGCAGGTACTGTTTCGTGAAAGAACTTTACTATTTATTACATCTATTTCTGGTGGAAGATTGCAATTACTATCCCACTTCCAGCAACTCTTTAACTGCATCCTGACAGCTCTTAATTATGTGTGAAAGAAGAAGTTAGATGCAGAGGAATTTCTCAGAGCGAATTACCTGTGAGATGCATTCCAGCTTAGAACGTCGGCAGCGGGGCCATTTGTCTTGTGCTTCTCATTTGGTTATTTTTGCTTCAGGAGCTGGGAGACTTTGCCTGACTGTTGATACCAGAATTCTCATTGGGAAGGAATTTCTGCTGCTGCTTTCCCAATGGTTCTCTCCCTCTTTTTTTTTTTCCCCTTTTCTGTTAGTCAAATTTGGCTCTATGTTTCTTCCTTTACATGAGCCTCTTGCAGTCTGCTGCTGAGTGTACTGCTCAAGGAAACACAAAGAAATAACTAACAGGCTTTCAAATTTTGGATCAAGTTTCATGTTAAATTTTATTATTCCGCTACATAACTTTATTACCTTTCAGTTATAAATGTTTTATTTTCTGTTTAAGTATTTGTTGGCAAAAATATATTATATTAATGTCTGTACTCGGAGAAATGTACCACAATGGCATTCATGTTGCAGTTGATTTCCAAAATAATTTCAAGCCTGCAGAAGCTGGCATTTAAAAAATGTCCTATTCCAAGTCATACCAAATCCAAGATTTTAAATGATGCCCAGCTTCCAGACCGTGTTAATGAGTGAAGGTAACTGAGCCAGGACAGATGTACAGCTTCCTGCTCCAGGGAAGGTAGGGTGCTGGCAACTCTGCCATTTAATGCAGGAGAGATCTCTTCCCACACAAAAGCAAGGAAATGCCAGTGTTCTAGAAACACCTAGTTGGGCTATTGTGAAAAGATTTTTAATGCATGATCCATCTTAGGATATTTCTGTTTCTATGGGAAATTGGTCTTTATTGCATTGATATTTCCAGAGAAACTGTTCTCCCTGAAAACTTCCAGAAAGCTCTCAATGTTGTATCGCTATTAAATTGTATTTATGATGGGTTATTATTTCCTGCCCGGTCTCTCATGACAGAGGCTACCCAATTATGGATGGTCACTCTGTGTTTTAATAATTCTTTCTGGATTTATATTTCAGCATGAGACTTAAGACTCATTCATTAAAGGTAACCTTAACAGCACAAGGTATGCTAAATTATAAAATGCAAAGAGTTCCAGGAAAGAGATGATCATTGGGGATTGTAGTAGTAACTTGATTTTATAGATTGACTGCCATTGATGACTTCACCACTCCCTAATCAATGTGCTTCAGGAAACAGCTACACGTGTGACTGCAGTTAATCTTTGTTTTCTCTTTTGCTATTAAACCATCAATATAAATGCCAATAAAGGAGCTGGCCACTTGTTGGAAAGCTCCCATCTACAGACAGTAGAGAACGTCCCTAAAAAAAGCCATTGGTCTCCCAGCAGCATTAAAAGCTGAGTTTCAGAAAGCCATGTAAGCGTTTGTGTGCTGCAGCTCTTCACAGTAGGGCCAGTCTTTATAGGGACAAGGTCACCCTGATGCCCTCGGTGGAAGGGGAGTGCCCAGCTGCTTGGGATGAGAATTACAGGGCTTTTTTCTTGCCTAATTAGCAACATTACTTTCCATTTTGCACATCCCTCTGCATGTGTTCAGAAGAAGTCTGCAGGGAGCTCATTATGTTCCCAGCCTCGTAGTTCTAGGCGTGCAAGGCTGTGCCTTCAGGGGGTGGGAGGTGCATTCACTTGAAGGAATTCCATAACCAGACTGAAACACTGCTGAAAACTTGTAGGATCTCTGTGGGATCTCCTGTGGGGCATGCTTTATCCTGT
Organism: Callaeas wilsoni; assembly: GCA_013398955.1. Classification (NCBI taxonomy): domain Eukaryota; kingdom Metazoa; phylum Chordata; class Aves; order Passeriformes; family Callaeidae; genus Callaeas; species Callaeas wilsoni. The sequence continues at coordinate 40,648 of VWPU01002857.1, read as the reverse complement.
CCTGCGTGCTCCTGCAGAGAAGCTGTCCACACGAATCTTCCTGACGTACTTTCACTTTGAGATAATGGCTGAGGGCAGAATTTTGGCTCAGATGTCATCTGTTAATGAGTCTGTAACCAATGAATGGGTTTGGGGAGAAAAAGGAGACAAGGAAACCTTGCTTATCACCTCCTTGGCATGATTTCTCAGAGCCCAGTGTGGTTCCATTTTCCATCAGTACAGTTTAACGTGAGGGGTTTTTATTTTATTTTTTGGTGGTGCATGGGTGACACGACAGAATCCCCTTCCCAGCACGCTGCTGTGCTAACACACTCCAAGCAAGACGAGTTTTCAAAGGAAGGATGTAGGGCAAGAGCTTATGAAACCCCTCTGAGGACAATAACGTGAACGTTTGTTGTGAGAATGGCTGTCTGACTCCAAACTCGCTTCTCTTTGAGCTTTCTTCTTCTGAAGGCTGGATCCTGAAATCAGAGAAGATGGCCCAGCGTACCTCATGGAATTATTTTGTGTAACCAAGATAAACAGTTTAAACTGAGGGAAGCATTGTGCCATTATTTCCTGGCCATCATGGAGCTATGCCAGAAGCTGCTCCTCTAAAATTCTGTTAATCTTTACTCAGTGGGGATGTCACTGTGTGAAGTCTCAGTTGCTGAAGTTGATCAACACTTTAGCTTAGAAAAAGATGCAATACTTTCCCCCGTGGATGAACTGCACCTTTCCTACTCTCACTACCACCAGATAACTGATTTTGGATTTGTATAACTGTTTGTGGGCACTATGCCCCATTATCCTGTGGAAAAAGTCTCATTTAAGTGATTACAGACATAAAATGGTGTTATCAACATAACTTTCACTGAAATGCAAATGCACAGGCCCCAGTATAATCCAGAATTAAAAGGACAGTTTCATTTAACAGTTTCCAAAAAATAGTTTTTAATAGTTGCAATTGGAATACTGGCATTCATCTATTTTTTGTAGGAGTGTAAATGACATCAGCAGCCCTGATAGGTGTCTGGTAGGAACCCAGATGGTTGAGAGGGAAAATGCAAGGAGCAGGAGACAATTAGCAGGTGCTCTCCCTTAGACTTACCTGCATACCCCAGGACTGAAAAATTCAGGTAACATATAATAATAATGAGGTAACACCCAGTGTTGCTCCTGGAAGATGCTTATTGTGTTTTAGGAAAGAAAAGTGAAAATTTATTCACCTAAGGGGAAAATAATTGCCACGAATCTCCTTTGTTTGCTCACAAATCACTTGTGGGGCTGATCAGCCTTGGTGTTTTTGGTTTTATTAATATGAAAGGCTTCCGTGGAGTGTAGAATAGTTTGGGAAGCTGGTGAGAAATATGCTGTCACACGATGCCTGAATTATTATGCAGATAAAATTTACCAACTTCCCTCCTCCAGTTTATCCTATTTGGAAAGATACATGAGAAATAAATGGCCGGTTTTAGTGAAAGTAAGTGCTACTTCATCTGGAATAAGCATTCTGTCATTTCAAGATTTACAGCAGTAGCCCTTCCCCACTGCTGTTCGCAGCCTCTGCTTCTGCTCAGCCTTTTTCACTCTCCTTCTCCTCTGCTTTATTTGCATTTTTGAGCCTTTCTCATTTGCCTTGCTAGCTTGTTATATTTTTTTCTTTTTCCTAGATAATCTGGAAGGTGAAGAATGACCAGGCAGAACTCAAATGCCATTTTGTTATGCTTTAATAGCTGATTAAAAACGAGCTGGCCCCTCTCTGGTGTTCGTGCACAAATGCTCTCTCTCGGGTTTTTGAAATTGAGTCATAATTGCCGATGCCAAAAGCTGTCAGTACAACGGGATAGGAAGCAGTCAGCTCTTCTTAGTGTTATATAAAGTTGTCATTTTGGAAGAATGAGCAATGGTGAAGAACTGTTGCAGTGTTTTTGCCCATTTTCGCAGTAAACCATGCTGTTCTTGTTGCTTGTGTTGGTCTCTTCTAATAAATTAATTTCCTCCTGTAAGGAAAGAATTCAAAATAAAGCAACAGGAATTTAAGCACAACTTTTAGAGGAAATAAGGCTGTATTTTTAGAAATATTTCTACCAAACATGCTTGTTTCTGCATGCAGTATAATAATGCATAAAAAGATTTAAGATTTTCATGTAAAACATGAAAGTGAATTTTTTTATTTTTTTTTTACCCGGGCAGGCATATTAGCAGCATCTAGCTGTACATGTAAAGGAAAAAAATTCTATAAAACATTCTTAGCTCTGTATGTAATACATATCTTTACAACGCAGAATGCTGACTTCCCTAATCATGTGTGATTTAGTGAGCAATATAAGGTAGATTAATATTTATAGTGTTTGAAGTCTTAGCAGAGAATGCTCTCAGTGGCTCCTGCAGTATTGATGTTTTCACTTGGACAACGCTGTGCCTACCTGGAGAACTCATTTCTTTGCTTTCTCATTAACATTCAGATTACTTGCAGGATGATTATTAATGAAAATGGACGTTGTACAATCCAACTCTGCAGCCACTATTGCTTTTCAGTAAGCAGTAATTTACTCTTGGCTCTCTGTAACCTACAAGGTGATGCTTCTGAAATTCTGCATTTCACAGCCGTGGCTGAAAATCAGCCTCCAGAGCCCCAGCGTTTGTGGCAACATGTGCTCGTGCATTCATTTGCTGAGTCAATGTTCCAGTTTTCCAATTCACCTCTTTTACTGAGGGTATAACAGCTTTCCTGAAGCTGTTCTGCACCACAACTGGCTGCTTTCTCAACCACTGACTCATTGTTTTGTATATTATGCTTTAAAAATTTCGCAGTGGACAACCTGTGCCCATTAAATAGACGTAACTTCCTTGGGTTGCTCATATGCCTCCTGGTGCTGTTACTTTTCTCTTGTTCTCTGACTGCAGCTATCAGCTCTATAGACATTAGGGTAAGGAAATATGTTCAGCTGACACACCAGCAGAAATTCACCTGACTGCAGGCTCTGTAAATCTGTCTTATAAATGCCTCTTGCCTTTATAAAATACTGAGCTAAACTAAAAATGGGCAAATTCTTCTGCAAGGCAAGAAATGCTAAAGCAGAGAGGAGGAAGGCTCAGAGAGAAAGCATTGGATGCATGTGTTTACAGGAGCTGAGGCTTTGTAAATTAAATAGGAACACAAAGGCAAGGGTGTTCTTAGAGATGGCAAATTCTCAATGTGGAAATTATTCATTATATGCACATCATGGCAAACCAGTTTTATGAAGCAAACTGCATCCAAAGGGCCTGACTTGAAGCTGTGGGCTGCCCTTCCTGTGTGTGTCAAGTAGCATAAATAATATTTAACTGGTGGTTTTTTGTGGATGTTTGTTTTTTTTTTTCCCAGGTAAGCAAAATGATGGAGACTGGCCACCACAAACTGGCTCTTTCTTTCAGCTTTGTAAGTATCCAGGTTATGTTTGATAATTTGAAATTTAGGTTTTGTGTCAGGGCAAATCACGAGTTTGGAAGCACAAGAGAATGGATTCTGTGTATCATTAACCCCATTCCAAACATCCTTAGTTACAATTAGATCAGCCATAAGAAATCAATTATCCTTGGCGTGGGAGCTTTGACATACTCAGTAGTTTTGGAGATAAAGTAATGAAAATCTGGAAAACTTAATAGCCTTGCTGAGTGGTACGTGAGAGGAGATGGATGTTGGGATAACAATAATATCTTATCTTTCTCTTACTTACAAATGTAGTTTGGCTCGATGCTGTGTGATTTCCTCACGAGAGGACCTTGCTGCACTCAGTGCTCTGAATTGCACAGAACCATTTCCCAAGACTTCCCTAAGGCAGAGCTTTTCCTTTGTTTGTCCTGGGCTTCTGCTGTTTCCTTTAGCAGCCTTTGGCTCATTTAATCCAAGAAAATTAATTACAGCCCTAAACCTACCACTGAAAACTTCTGCTCCCGTGCAGGCTCCTTGGCTGGTGCCACAGTCCCCTCTCCCCAGCAGCCCGAGGGAGTGGATCTGGCAGAGAAATCCGGGGGTGAGCTGTGTGCTCCACCCTTGGGCTCTCGTGTTTCCCCCAGCCCGCTGCTGATCTGGCTGCCCTTGGCATGGAAATCTTCCTAGCTGGACAAATTACAAAACGCTCCGATTGCCAGGAGCCCTTGAGCTCATTAGGAAAGGAAAAGGAAAAAGCATCACATGCTGTTCAAATGGGACGGGGCAAAGGTCTTCCAAGCAAAGGCTCGCCAGTTTTCCAGTCTGTCAGCAGAAGAAATACCACATTTGGGTATTTTTTGGTTGTTTCATCTGTCGTATTTCAGAGTTAACTTGATGTATTTGTATTTGACTTCATTTTTCATATTTAGCTTGATTTAAAGATTTTGGAGGAAAAATATCTTCTAAGGCATATCTGGTTTGTCGGTTGTTTTTCCAAGTTGGCTTCTATTTTTGATTAATATTCTGAGCAACAATACTCTGTTTTTCACTGTGCACACACTGTACACATGATTTAAAATCCTGAATCTGAGATGTTAATATTCCAAGTGAGACTTGTACTACTGTGTTTATGACATAAAGTTATTTTCAATATGTTCATACCAGTATCTGATTTTTAAATTACCCCTATTTTTGTAGGGGAAAAAAAAAATATATATAAAATAAAGGATTTTTTTCTACTTCTGTATTTAGCAATAATGATTATGTGCTTATTTATATTCATGGATACTATATAAAGTTGTTATTATTATTGCTTTATGAAAAAGCAAGTATGCTTTTTATTTTGTAAGAGGATACAGAGCCAACTTTATTTAATGCTCCCTTCTTAAGGGGTAAAGGTAACTGAGATGGGAGGAGGTTTTCAGAACAGGGACTCTGTTGCTGTGACTAGTGTAATTTCAGCCTCTGAAGGTCAAATAGTGTTGTTTTTGCAGAATTACAGCCACGTGCATGGTTCCTGTCTCACCTGTCAACATTCCAGGGCTGAAATCTTCGGTTTTGGGGAAAAGGCAGGTGAACAATTTGCCCTTTATCCTGTAAGAATATTTGATGGTGCATCTCCTCAAACTTGAGGGTGATCTGAAGTCACTCACCTGTCTTCTTGCTCTCATCTGAATGGGTGTTTCTTAGCAGCTTATTTGCCTACAAATATTTGTTGGTGCTGGGCTTTGGTAGAGCTTTGCCTGTATTCAAAGGAGAGCAGCAGGAGACACAAAAAGAGGGGAAAACTGTTTGTCTTTCCGTTAGGAAAAGAATCTCTGAAGCTGCATGTCATCTGTGGTCCCGTGGACATCAAGGTGTGATTTGACTTCCACAAAACAAAAACATCCCAGAAACAGAATGAAACGAGGAAAGTTGTTAGGTCAGTTGATGCCACCGACAATTCTCTCTTTAAAACAGAGTATTATTGTCTCAGTTTGAGGGTGCTTCCCGGTGTGGCTGTTATCCCCTCAGTAAAAGAGGTGAATTGGAAAACTGGAACATTGACTCAAACTCTTACTATATACACAACTTAACATGTGAAGTTCCCTAAGGTTCTCATGAATTTCCCTTTTTATGTCCAAATCATCAATGTTTGTAACCTGGTGCAGTGATCCTGGTGAACTGGTTTAAGAGTTTGATTTAAAAGAGACAAAAAGGGAAGAAAAAACATGGGGTGATAGAGCTAAAAAAGGATATTTATAAAACAGAGTAAATATTAATCACAAATAATTTAGTTCATCTTTTCTTATGGGTGAGGAGTAAACTAGTGGAAGAGCGAGTGCAATAGCTGAGGCTCATTGGAGCTTAGAATTCGTAGATGGATCCAGCTCTCAGCTCTTCAGATGTCCTGTGACTCAGTGGCATTTCTTGGGGTTTCATTGCTCTGCTCCCAAGAAGCTTCTCTGCAAACCTGGCAGCAGCAGAGCGATATTCACATGGAATGGAAATTCCATTTCTTTAAATTTTTCACTTGACTTTTGATATGTTTTCCCCTCACTCATGTAATTATTTTCTCTCTAAGAAGTTGGACAAAATTCTAAGTTCTTTTTTTTTTTTTGTAACTGTTTCCTTTTGGCTTGCATGAAAATAATTTTCTTAATAATGCCACAATGCAGAGCACTTGTAGAAATTAGCCTGAGATGTGTTGAAATCATTGTGAGACTCTTGCATTATTTACATCATGACATTCCGTCAGTGTACTAATGCTCAAAACTGTTTATATTTGTGGATTTAACAAATATGTAAATCAGGTGCATAGTTCCCTAGGAATGCAAATGTCTCTAATGAGGAAAGACAAACTTCAAAACAAACAAAAGCAGAGAAAATGTTAAATAGCTCATGTGAAAGTGGGGATAGAAAGGAAGTGAACTGGAGATACTGGGATGTAATCCTTGCAGTCCTGGCATTGTTTAATCAGCTCATCTTGAAGCTCTGACAGATCAATTGTTTCTTAGCAGGGAGAGAGCTGGGGAAGGATGGCAGCCAGACAGAGTTTTCCCATAAGCAGGAAAATCTCTGGTTTTGCTCTTTGTGGCAATCTAGAGAGCTGAGAGGATTGAGTTGCAGTGGCTGAATTCGTTAACTCGGGCACAATACCACTCCAAAGGGCCCCAGCTCTCTGAAACACTTGTTTGTGTTGCAATAATTAAAATAGCTGTTTGATTTCAGTGCAGAGGCACAGAATGGGAATAGCATCGTGGAGAATTGGGTTTAAGTATTATAGAAGGATTTGAATGTCCTTCAGAGAAGCATTCAGTTCAGATTTCATGTCAAAACATTGCCCTGATTCAGGAAGGATGACTGATATCTTTGAATCACAATGCTCTGGATTGACTATGTGCATGGTGGGAATGGTTTTTATTGTGCTATGTTTGTGCTGTGCTTGTTATTATGCACTGCTCACTGAAAACTTTATCTTCCATTACAAGCTGAATTCCTTTCTGAAGAGCAATTAAACAAAATTTGCTTACTAAAATAAGACATCATTTATTTCAAGCTGGCTTCTATTTTGAATTTTGATGGCTTCCTGCTAAATATGCAAGCTTTCTTTTCTGTGAAATTAGCTCAGTATCTAAAAATCAGAGTTCCTTGGTATTTTGTTTTTCATCGTGTAGCTTCAGCCCCCAAAGTTCTGGTGAGCATTATATTTCCCAGTTATCAGGCATCTTTAAGAAGATCATTATGGTAAAATTAGTCTGAGTTCTCAAAGATCTATGAATTATGGATAGTGCGTGAGTAATAAATGGGGTGAAATGTTTTCATTAACATTCTTCAGTAATCCTTTAGCTGCATATTGTATGTAACCATTGCCTTCTCTGTCTGACTCCAGACTTTTACCTAAGAACTGTGTCCCGTGTCCCTCCAGCCGGAACGCCGGTGGGGTTCCGCAGGGCTCGTGGTGCCTCTGGCCCGTTTGTGTGTGTCACTGCAGCTCTGGCCTCGCTTCAGCACACCCTCAGGTGTTTGTACGGGCAGAGCTGGTGGGGAGGCATCATTAGAAGTAGAGCAAAGCCATCCTGCAAAATGCCGTCTTGAACTTCCCGTGTGCTGTTTAATCTGTCGTGCAGATGTGGGTATTAGAGGCTGGAGAAAAGTTCTCTGACCAAAATCATTGCCTGGTCAAACCTGTCCCAAGGTTATGGCAAAGCCCACATCCCACAGCCCATGAAACGTCCCCCCGTGACTTCCAGGGCTGGCAGCTCCTTGAGAGCAGGACTCGGGGAGGGCTGTGCTGGCAGCCTTCACCTCGCTTAAAGGTGGAGCGAAGGTCTGCAGCAATATCAGCCAGCGCAAAATTCATTCTCGTTTCTTTCTCAGCACTACACTTCCAACAGCTTTCTACTTTCCCTCTGCTAGGAAGTAACACCGCGTGGGAGGTTTTGTGCTGTGTGAACCCTGAAACCTCGTCTCTGGAGGAGTGAGGAGGCTGTAATTACTGCGAGCTGCTGGGCAGAGAGAACCTGATATTCACAAAACTCTCAGTAGAAGCTGGACTGGGATCTTATTAAATTGATACCTCTCATACCTCTAATTAATGCCTTGGCTGGGTCTCCAATAGAGCAGGAGTTCAGTGACTTTCTTAAAAATTATTCCTCACTATATACACATTAAACTGACTTTTAAGTCGTGTACAATTGCTGTCAGCTGAAATGCTGCTCAGAAATCTGAACTGGCAGGTGCCCTTAAGTCTTGTTGATTTGGATTAATGTTTTAAGTACTAATGTTTTAAGTACAGAAATTATATTTACAGTGCATAAAAGCAATCTTCAAATGTAGCTGCGACACAGAATATTGTTTAAGGACTCAGACCCTCCAGGATTTATTTTTTACCCTAATTTTGTAGAAAAATGTGAGAAAAAAAGATGTGTGACAAACTAGCAGATAAATTCACTAATAGTTTATGGTAGTAAACTTGCCTAAGGAGGAGAGTTTATCCAGACTTTCCTTGGGATTTGCAACTTTACAAAAAAGAACTTTCATGTCACGAATTTTTTAAAATTGATATATTAGGAGCATCCGTCACCTTTTGTGTTCTCATTTTGTATTCAAACTGCTCGTTGTGAATATAAAATACATCAAAGTAACCAAAATGGAAGATTTGGAATGAAGAATTCAGGAAAGAAGAAAAATGATAACTTTAGTAAATAGCCTTCCATTTCACAACCTTTGAAAAAAGCTTGCACCTGAAATGTTTGTTAATTTTAATTTGAAATACTAGTTTTCACCAAGATTTTTTATCAGTTGATTCATGTCCTTTGTGCCAGGAGTCAGTGTGAGTTGTCAGAGTGTAAGACATGGATTTTAAAACTACAGGAGTGAAGAAGAGATGAGCATCTTCTTTGTTCTTGTTTGGGATTATTTCAGTATATTTTTCTATATAGAAATATCTATTTAATTTAAAAAAAAAATCCTTTTTTTAACTTTTTTCTTTTTTTTTTTTAGACTTCATGACAAAAATGGTTCTATATTTCTCTGTTCTTCTTTTCAAGGACAGTGGAAATGAGGGGTTTTTTTTTTTCATTTCTGAATTTGTTGCTCTCTTTTTAGAACTAATCCTTACAACATTAGTCTGACTGGCTTTTCAGATTTAAAAGTTTTCTGAGGGAGTGGAGAGAAGAAAGGCTGTGTGAGAACAAGGATTGCGTGTTAGTTTGATTTCCTTATGAAATAATGATGATTTCTTTTTCCAAATACTGTCTTCCAGAAAGATCTGAAGAGGTATTTAGCAGCAGTCAATAGGAGCTCTTTGTGGATTTCAGTTTTGCAGATTTAAAAAGCCCTCACGTGAAGGTGCAGCCTGATGGAGAGTGGATGGGCAGTAGTTGGTACCAGGGAACTGGGAGGCTGAAGGGAGCTCTTCTGGTTTGAATTTCATGGTTAACAGCTTGGTTTTGCAGCTGTTGGCGGTTTTGGGATGTTCTGTTGGTTCGTGTGTGTTTGCACTTCCCCTGTCCTGAGAATGCTCTCTGTTCCATCTCAGGATCCCTGGCATCCTGAACTGAGTCACTTTCCTACGCTTCTGAAACTCAAAGGATGTCTGAAAATCCTTCCCTCTCCGGGATGAAAAGCTTCTGTAAACCTGGGTAAGTCAGCTGTACCGGAGCTGTTCCAGGTAATACTGGCTGACAATCTACCTCCCACACCACCTTCTTGCCTAAAGTGTCTGAGCAGTGACTGAAGCAGTGCTACAGATATCATCAGTATTCTTATTTTTCACCTGGGTCTTACCCCGCTGCTTCACCCTTGATTCAATTCTCCTCTGACCAATTCTTTTTGAGAAGTAGTGACTGTTTTCTGATCCCAAATGGTTTCAAATTCACTTTTCTTTATTTAAAAGAGTCATTTCTCCATGTTTAAATGGAAGTCAGCATGAAGAAGGCAGTAGTGCTTCAACAGGGATTGAGCTGAATATATTTCCTTCTGAGCTCAATTAGCTTGTGCTCTTTAATTTCACTTGGAGCTATGACTGACTACAATTACTGTAAAAAAACTAAATTCCAAAGTTTTATGTGACCCTGAAACATAGTTCTTTCTCAAAAAAACGTGGCTTTAGGTTGGTATCTTTGTTTGAAAAGTGAATTGTGGATCTTCCCAATATCGAGATGTTCCCAGTTTGGATGCCCCTGTCTTATTTTAGGCGGTCTCTTGGGCTTCTCTCTGCTGTTTTACAGGTGGATAAGGAACTCCTCCAAATGGTCTATTTTCAAACATGGCCTTTTATGGCTGGATTATATCTATCCCGAATTCACGGGAGGATTTAGCTGAGGTAGAGCCCTGTGCTGCTGTGCTGACTGCCAGCGCTGCTCCTGGACAGAAAGCTCTGCCCACAGCTGGAGCCTCACTGCACACCCTGGCATGGAGAAAGGGGGGAAAGACAGGCTTTCATCTGTGAAGCAAACACAAAATCCTCTGTGTTCATTTCAGCTGTTCCTGGAAGAGCAAAATAACCTCAGAAAATCAAAGAGGAATCAGAGTAGGCATCCTACTGCTCGCCCACTTCATGCCTATCAGTCAATTTGTGTGAGGAGAGAAATAATGTATAAAGAGTGTCTCCTCTGAAAAATATTTATGGCATGCTCATTCCAGCTTGTTTCCTTGCTTTATGTCATTTTGTTACTGAAAGAAAAGGCTGACATATTCCTCTGTGGCTGATGTCTTTAGGAATATTCAGGGTAGTCCCACTGATTAAGATTTTCATATTAATACCAAAAGTAATCAGCATGAAATTGCCAAAAGAAACCCACCCTTTCTGTTTTGGCAATAAAAATGCAGGGATAAACAACTTCTATCTTAAGCACATGATGGGTTAATCGCTCATGAAGTAATCATTATCTAGCAAATACGACTTACAGCTCAGGGGAAATGAAAAATAAAATAAATACCATGCTGTTATTTTTCTTTATTATTGGAAGACATTCCATGGTGTCAGTGCATGCAGAGAATGTTGGACAAGTGTTTAAAGAGATTAAGCTACTGTTTGGGAAGGATTTTCAGAGAAAACTGGAAAAGCTATTACACAGTGTGCTACTTCATGTTTTAGAAGGTTATAAAAACTTACAGAACAGGTAACAAGATCAAATAAACAAATACTTTTATGCCTGCTGAACCGTGGGGGTGTTTCCTTAAATAAGAGAGACATAAGCTTTTCATTTTTAATACAAGTAAAATTTCTTTCAAGTACCACTTTGTGTGATATAGCAACTGCAGATCTTAGAAAAATATGGCTGAAGGAAGCTTTTCAGTATTTTTGCAGCTTATTCCTTACCCATAAGAAAAGATGAACTAAATTATTTGTGATTAATATTTACTCTGTTTTATAAATATCCTTTTTTAGCTCTATCACCCCATGTTTTTTCTTCCCTTTTTGTCTCTTTTAAATCAAACTCTTAAACCAGTTCACCAGGATCACTGCACCAGGTTACAAACATTGATGATTTGGACATAAAAAGGGAAATTCATGAGAACCTTAGGGAACTTCACATGTTAAGTTGTGTATATAGTAAGAGTTTGACTTTTTAAACTCGCTCTTAAGGGATATTTGGGAAGCAGAAGGAATGACTGCTAGAAATGTCTAATTTTTTATGCTTAATCTTTTGCTACAAACAAATGAAGATTTCTAGCTGTGTGTAGCATCTGTCTTTGAAGAGGACCAGACACTGAAAAAGTTTTACAGAAGGAGTCTTCTTTGATCTTAGAAGGAAACAGGAATTGTGGACAAGCCCATTATGTTTTTAGTATCTGTCCCCATTTCCACACCCCTCCCCAGTGAAATCCATTTGGAAAAGTGGTGAAATTTGTGGAGCTTGATAATCCTGAAGAATTGTCTGAGGAAAATCGTGTCTCTGCCCACCATTTGGGATGTGTGTGAGGAGCCACGTGGTGGGGGAAGCAGGAAATCTAACAGAGCCACGGAACTTCAGTGGAGATACGAGCAGAAGGTGAGGGCAGTTCTGTGGGACTTGGTAATGCCGGGTGTAAAGACAGTGTCCTGTTGTACTGAAATGGGCTCTGGGAGTGTCTGAAAGATATCACCAATGCAGGAATAACACAACAGAGCATTGCTACTTGAAGGCTACGTTAAATACTTGCCTCTGAAAGCAAAGTGTGTGCCGGTGTTGGCGTTAAAGTGGGGCATTTCCTGTTCGCTGGGCTTTGTGGGGCTGTTAGCACTTACACCCTGATGCCCTGTATCCCTTGGCACTGGGGGAGTTGACTCAAGTGCAGTGAGCACTGGTAAGAGCCGTGAAGCCCCAGGTCGCTGCCGGGCTGTTGCAGTATTAGAGAACGTCAGGGTGGGTGCATTTTTGTGTCAGAGTCGGAGAGTTAAGCAGGATAACATTACTGTGTCAGGATAGCGGGACAATAAATGCATAACAGCTGTTATTAGCCCCTGTAAGTACAAAATAAATCTGTTTCCAAGAACACCATTGTGAGTGAGAAAGGAGAGAGAATTATCCCTTGCTGGTAGCTTTTAGCATAGCTGGGTAAGCGGCTTTCCTCCTTCTTTCTGTTTCTCAGCAGTTCTCCAGATAGACAAGGGACTCTTACACAGAGATTGTTAGCTTGGCAGGAAAAGTCAGGTGTCCAATTTTTGTTAAGTTTGTTTTTACTCAAGATTCTGTGCACTGCATTTATGGCAAATAAACTAGTACTTATGGCAGGTTTGTGTAGTATTTGCTCTTGATAAAAATGTTGGTTTTGCCCAATCTCTTGGAACTGCCAGAAAACTGGAGAGAAAAGGGCCCCCAAGTTACTTACATGCTTCTGTTGGTCTATTGTAATTTTTCCTACTTTTTAATTGACATTTCAGTATTTAGCTATTGCACTGTTGATCTCGATCCATTGCCCTCTCTCGTTTCCAGAAACTGGATTTATGAACTTGAAGTAACCTTTGAAGTGATTACCCTGGAAAGAACAGTGAGTTCCATGTGAGAAGGCATTAAAGTCAGTCCACGTGATGCAAACTTTTGGGTTCCCACTTCCCACAAGAACACATCAGAAGACAAGGTACATTATTAAGTTAACCAAGCACAGATTTGTCTTACAATTTTTCCATTCATTCCAACGGGACATGAATATTTTGTTTCCTAATCAGCACAATTACCCTGGAGCTCACGTTGCAATGTGTCACTACAATGACAGCTCCCCTTGAATGACAACTCATATCTGCAGTGAGAAACGACAGGATTTGTTGTTTAAAGAGAAGACTCAGTTCTTGAGCAACTATTTCAGTTATTGCTGCATTTTACAGTACACCTTGAATACACCTATTTTACCTATTTTAAAACCGATCCGACTGGTCTGCTGAAAGGGACTCGTCATGGTGTATAACATAATATTCTATTTCAGCACCTACTAACAGAATATTGTTGATGGCAATGAGAGGATTCTCAGACATTCTGCACACTGCACAATGTGATCTGGTAAAAAAGTCAATAGTGATGGGTGTCAGAGTTTGTAGTGCTTACCCTGGTGGCAAAACTCTTTTATCATGCCTTTTGCTGTCACTTGGGCAGTTACTGTCACCAGCCTTTTCCTAATGGAGGCCCTATTTTTTTTATGTAGCAGAAGCCACCACTTGTCTCCTTGAATGTGCATTTGCATGCAGCTCTCTTATATATATTATTATAGCTAATAATTATATATAATTATTATTCCATTTATCCTTAGGTTTCTTTAATGGCATCCAGCTTAACAAAAAAGGAGAAATCTGTATTTTACACCCATGAGCATAGAAAAGGAGTCTTGGACTGAAGACTGATTGGGAAGCTCTCACGTGGTTTTCATGCTCATGAAAGTAGCCAGAAATCTGAATATAAGTCACTGTAAGGTTTGGTAAGTGTTTTAAACACAAATTCTGGGTTTTCAATTTATATCTGAGCAATACATGCGCTGTACTTAGTTTCACATCTTGGGACAAGGGATCAACTCAGTAATGTTTGGATGGCAGCAAGCACAGGCCTCTCTTTGTACTTGCAGACCAGGGAAATTACTGCAAAATGCACCTCTAATTCTAGGAATAATGTCACATCTCCTCCCAATATGAGAAGAGTAACTGCCAACGTCATCAGTGCTTCTGAACACCTTCAGAACGTTCAGGAAGTCTGCAAATTGTCAGAAAGTTTTAAGGTGTATTATGGCAGAGATCTTGACGTAAGTGTGCTGCAGACATCAAAAAGACGAATGCTGGTGTCATGCTGATTTCATTTTCCTTTTGTTGTATAAATATACACATAGTGCTTTAAAAATATTGGAGGTGATCTGAAGTGGTTCATAAAACCTTGCTGGTTTGCAAATCACTGCGATATTTTAACTGCACTGCCTGGTTCTGAGTTAGTGTCTGGAGGCATCTTGCATTATATTATACTTGGAATTGCATCTGCAAGTTGTGGATATGCAATATCGATCCAGAAACTTGGTATTTCAGCTTGAAGAAAAAGAGCAGCTTCTGTGTAGGATCTGTGGTGTGAAATTCTGCTCGTGGTAGCTTCAGCAGCTTCTCCTTTGTTTAAAAAACGCTGCTGGTTTTGTCTTTCCACTGCACTTCAGTGGAAGAAGCTTTTTTTAGGCTCTTTACTTTCAGCTTTCCTTCTGAGATTCTTCTCTAATGAATCATGCCGTATCTTTTTGGTACTAAAATCCAGAGACTTTGAAAGGAGCACTGCTTCCTAGTGCATACATTTACACGTTTTATTCACTATATATAGACATTCATGGTTGGTAAATATTTGGTATGTTGGCAGTTGAAGAAGGTTTCTCTGGAAAGGATGACTGAAGCTGGCGATGATGTTGAATTTCAAGTAATTAAATGACATTAAATAATTTCACAAACATTAAATAATCTTAATGAATGAAAAAAAATTCTAATGTTCAGCAGTTAATGACCAAGGAAATTTTGTTTTCAGCAGTTTAAAGGCATTTAAAATATTTCAATATTTTACAGTCTTAATGCTTAAATGATATTACTTAGGCTAATAATAGGACATTTAACTTGTGTTTCTGTTAGTTACGTGCCCATAAGATTTCCCCCAGACATTTGGCACGGGGCAGCTGAGTGTGCCTAATTATCATTCTCAAGATCCAGTAACTCATTTTTCCCCCACCCCCATGCTATATTTACCTTTCATGTGATGGGTTATAAAAACTCTTATTCTGAGGGCTCAGTAATCCGTGTTTTAGCAGGGTGGGTTCAAAATGTTCTGCAGTCACAGATAGTCTTGCCTGGGCGTTTTATGTAAAGAAAGCCAAGTTTATGTAACAGACACAGAATATGGAACGTATGGCAAACAGCATTTGTGATCTTCCTGCTCCCAAACTCTGCTACCTGAAGCTTGGTCCATTTTGTTGGGTTTCTTTTTGTGCTCGCTAATTAACATTCCTCCTGTGTCCCAGGATAGCCGGTCATACGTGCAGGGAGCCCAGCAATTATTAGAACCACTCTAAAGCGCTCCTTAGAATTGCTGACATGATGAGACTAGATGACAAAACATGTCATGAAATACTGTATCTTCAGAAGAATGTAAAGCTGGTGTCATGTAACTCTTATTTGATGATAGATAAGCCAATGTAATTGCATGAAATAAATGTCATCACCTGCATGAAGATAAATAGCTTTTCCTGCACTAGCGTGCTTTTGCACATAAAAATGCTGCCATTTTACCAGTTGTCCCCATTTTTTTGCCAAATAAATTTTATAATGGCCGTAAAAGGAAAGTGTGATATGTCTGCTTAAGTGTTACAGTATTAACAGAGGGCATTTCTGTGGTTCTACATAATCGAAGTCAATGACGTTGTTACCTGAAAAGTTTTGTAGCACTGTTACTTGACAGAAATGTTTATTTCCATTCCCTGGCGTATCTAAAAGGCAAAATGTGTGCAATTAGATGCACACGCATCATTAGCATGTGGGTGGCTGGGATTTTGTACTCAGAATGCTGCCTTTTGTCATAAATGTCTGAAATGGAGATCCGATGTGTTACCCTGGCAGGCTGGGACACGAGGCTGTCACCTGGAAGGGTGGCAACGTCTGAGTGGAAATGTTAATTCATTCTGTCCTGATAACAGCACTGCCGGGGCACAAGGATTTGCCAGCAGAAAAGTGTCCATAGCATCTCGTTGGTATAAAAGAAAGGTCAAAGAGTATCATCAAAAGCATTTAAAAATATTAGTGGTTTCAGAGTTTTTTATTATGGATTGGAAAGTATTTCCCCTCATGCACATGTATGAGGGATAAAGTGAATATACATATTGTAAATATGAAAATTGCCAAGCATTCTGGGCTACCATGAGTGAACTGCTAGGCAACTAATTTGTGTATCATATTTGCTAAGTTGGTTTGGGGTCCAAAACCAGTTGTCTGCAATTTTTACCACAGGTGTAGTGAATGCCTGCATTTCATCTGACACACTGATATCCCAGACTTAATGAAAGCAGCATTTCTAACACTTCAGTAAACAAACCCAATATGTATTCAGATGAAGAATTAAATTGCTTTCATGTTTGCTAAATACCAACTATCCTGGACATGTTTGGGCATCTCCTTACTCTTGTTACTCCTGTTTAGTGGAGAAATGGTTCTCATTTTGCTTTTTGTAGCTAATAGTAATATAACAGATGATAGTTGGTGGCATTACAAAATGGATTTTTCTTTTCTCTAGGTTTGTTACTGTAAATTTTCCCCTGTGAAACAGCAGGAAAAACATCATTTCTCTTTCAGAGTGTTGTAGAAACTGTTGGAATGTTTGGGTGTGGGACACTCCGTGTTTGGTAATGTCAGGAGTGGGTCCAGCACGAGGGCAGCAGTTCATTCCTCCGTGTGATCATCGCAGTTCGTGCCATTAAATGCAGTAATTGCTGGTGCACTAATTAGAGCAGTGGCAGCTGCACGCTGTGCCCCGTGCCGCTGCGTCACTGCCAGTCTGGGTGGGTGTGCTGCGTTTGGGATTATTTCAGTCCTCACAACTGGCAAATCCCCTAAGGAATTAGGGAGGTCTTCTCGACTGAGTTAAGGCAGCTTCTGTGGGAATCTCAAGGGGCTGGGTGGCATTCTCTGGGCAGTCAGGCTTGTGAAACTTTTCCCTGCCTGCACGTCAGGAGCACCCTCAGCAGGGCCTGATTCGTGTGCCAAGGAGCAGAGAACACACTCGGTTCGTAAGCTGCACATGCTTTTTAATCGTCCCCACAAGGAGATCTGCGTGAGTGTACTTTCACACAGCTCGTCGGCTCATGACCCAAACGGTACTTTAATATTTGTGTTCCTGTAGCTGAAGGGGTCATCACCGATGTACTGGGACCCAGTCCGCGCTCCAGTTAATGATGCAGAGCTTTCTGGCTCGGCTGGAAAGGGATGATGCCGTTCCTGCAGGAGCACAGCCGCGCTGCCTGCCCGCTGATAGTCAGTGGAACATTGCCACCCTTTGGCCAGAAAGCAGAGGCACTGGGAGAGGAGCACATTATGCAAGCTGGGGATGCTGCAGCAAAACTATTTAAGAGTATATTCATTTGTAATGTAACTGCTCAGCAATGGGAGCCCAGTTGGGTGGAGGCTGTAGGCATCATGTGCTTTGATTTAGTGTATTTCATACCACGGTGATGTGTTTGGAGAGTATATATTATGCTACGTACTAATTATGTTTTCCTGAGAACTGAATTGCATATGCATTGTGAAGATAGGATGAAGGCTACCATGGTTACCATTGTGCACCCAGGAACTTATTTTATACAGTGCCAATTAATCTGAGGTAATGCTTGAGAGAGAAGAACATTGAATAAGAAATGCTAATGTCTCAGCTGAAAGATGGAAATTAGATAGAAAAGCACAGCTTTTATTGAAAATTATATGTCAGGGTCAGCATTTATAAATGAATCCACCTGTAAGACTAAAACCAGCAATTCTGTCTTACATTAAAAATCCTGTATCTCCCTAGGCCTAACTGACGCTCAGGACACTGCTGCTTTATCAGGGATATTCTCTCAACAGGAGTGTTTTCCCTCCTCATGACTTTACCAGCACATTCCTGCAGTCGGGACTGTCGTTGGGGATTACTCTGTGTCAGAAGGAGTGCGTTCCCATGCTGCACAGACACCTAAACCTGGAGCAGGCTGCAGCTGCAGGGGACACATCCCGAGCCTCTGGCCGAGGGCTCCCAGGAGCTGGGGCCTGAGCGTGCTCTGCCTCCTGCCTGCTCCCGGCAGCGCCGTTTGGCTCTTGCTTTTGGCTGATGTGGCTCTTCTGTCACCTGTGCCGTGCTGGCAGGCAGTCACCTGTGCCGTGCTGGCAGTCAGTCACCTGTGCCGTGCTGGCAGGCAGTCACCTGTGCCGTGCTGGCAGGCAGTCACCTGTGCCATGCTGGCAGTCACCTGTGCCGTGCTGCTCAGTCACCTGTGCCGTGCTGGCAGTCACCTGTGCCGTGCTGGCGTGCCCAGGTAGCAGCGGTGGGGATGGATGGAGGGCCGGCTGCTGCCAGAGGCTGCCGGAAGGTTCCCCCGCGCCCGGCACAGCCCGGGCTCCAGCGCCAGCACCTCTGGGCTGATGTGCGCAAGCGGCGGCCAAATTTCTGCACGGGAGCAACCGCAGCTGGGGAAGAGAGAGGTGAGAATATGGGAGAAACCAGAGACCAGGGCGGTGCAGAAGGAGAGGCAGGAGCTGCTCCAGGCTCCGGAGCAGAGGTTTCCCTGCAGCCCGTGGAGAGGCAGCTGGGATCCACCCGCAGCCCCGGGGGAGCCCCGCTGAGCAGGGATGTTCCTGAAACCAGCTGTGTCCAATGGGAAACCCCTGCCAGAGCAGGACGTGGCCCTGGAGGGACCCACACTGCAGCAGCCTATTCCCGAATCCCATGGAAAGGGACCCACACTGCAGCAGCCTCTTCCCGAATCCCATGGAAAGGGACCCACACTGCAGCAGCCTATTCCCAAATCCCATGGAAAGAGACCCACGCTGCAGCAGCCTATTCCCGAGTGCCATGGAAAGGGACCCACACTGCAGCAGCCTCTGCCCGAATCCCATGGAAAGGGACCCAC
>VWPU01002857.1:0-21306 GCA_013398955.1 Callaeas wilsoni | reverse complement strand
CTGCAGCAGCCTCTTCCCGAATCCCATGGAAAGGGACCCACACTGCAGCAGCCTGTTCCCAAATCCCATGGAAAGGGGCCCACGCTGCAGCAGCCTGTTCCCAAATCCCATAGAAAGGGACCCACGCTGGAGCAGTTTGTGAACAGCTGCAGCCCGTGGAAAGGGCTCAGTGTTGGAGCAGTTCTTTTGATAATTAAGTTTATTTTTACTGTGTTGCAAACTGTGTGACATTGAACATTTAGTCTTTAGAAGAAATCCTTCCATTCCTTTTGATTCACTACAATGCATGAGCAGTTGGAGTGGAGTTCTCTTGGCTGCTGTTCCACTGAGGGAGATGAGGGAACCCTGGTATGGTGCGTTCTGCTGGCTGAGCACCATCCCATTCCATGGCACTGGCAATTTTTGGCAAAATAGAGTAATGGTGAGAAACAGCTGGGAGGCAGCAACTTCAGCTCCCACAGATGTTCCAGCAGTGAAAAGCTGCTCAAGGCAGCAGCTTTGATGTTTAAGTGATGGAATGTTTATCTTACTGGAAATTTAACTACTAAAATGCATTGGTCCAAGCGTTCATTAAACATAGTCCATCGGCTTATGTGACTTGTAAAAGTATATTAATACAATCTTTCATTAGAAACTGATTTGCTGTGCATAGTAAAGCATGTCAATGGAAATAAAAGTAAAGCTTTTTCAACAAAATCCCTTGTTAAAAAAGAATATTTCTTCTAAGGAAATATTTACTAGCCAAATGTTTCGGAAAATGATTAGCTGCTGATTCACATCCTGTGTATTAAACTTTGTGTTGAACTAAAAAAGAGCTGCACAAATGTGTGACAAAGAATCAAGGGCATTTCTGCATCTCTGCTGAAGCAAGTTCACATTTAATAATCAAATTCCTGGCAGGAATATTTCTGCAACCTGTGTCGGTGCAGCATGTATGAGCTTAGAAAGGAAGTTTATATCATTATCTCATTATCTAATTTCAATAATAAAATAATTGAGTTGCTTAAATGCCTATCAGTGGAAAACCAATGGAAGTGGTAGATCTGTGGATGTGAATAGAAACCTTAACTTGTCAGTCTGACGGAATCTGCCTGATCTCTGAGCTCTGCTCCTTCCTGGGTGAAATGTTTGCTTTCTATTAATTTTCGGAGAATGCGGCTAGTGAGCGATTTCATTTTCTCCCTCTAAAGCCCCTTTGCAGGTCTCCCTTCATCCCTAGCAGCAGCAGAGTTGACAGGGGAGCCACGGCTGCAGCTGCCCAGGTGAGCAAACACCCGAGGGCTCCGGGCAGGTCAGTGGCTGCCTTTGCCTGCAGGGCAGTTTTGTAGGAGCGAATTTGGGATACGGATCCATCAGGCAAGGCGGGTGAGGCATCCTGAGAGCATCTGCTGCTCCGGATGGGTGGGCACACAGATGGAGGAGTTCTGAGTGACTGAACATCACCGGGGTTATTCAGCAAGCTGGCACAAATTTGTTTCTCCGTGAGGAAACCTGCAGTGGAGCTGAAGGCCATTCCAGCTGAAAACCTGGAACTGAGAGGATGGAAGGTGGTAGGCAAATACAAAGGACGCTGTATTAATTAATATTAGAAGATTATTTAAGAAGAAATTAATTTTAGAAGATTAGCTTTTAAATTAAAATCTTAAGATGAGTAGTTATAGAGGGAGTTTATACGTTAGGAAGAAGTAGGACACGGTATAAAAGCACCTTGCTTCATTTGCAATCCAAATGAAAACATGCAAAATGGTTTTTTGCAATTTATGATACTCGTAGAAATTAGGACTCATCCTACAAACAAAAATCATTACAGTAGGACCAAAAAACGAATTGTTTGCATGCCAGTAGCTGTCACAGGATAGTGTCTGCTAAATTATATTCAAATGGATGAAATTTATTGATTATTTACCTGTTGAATAGCACATGGAATTATCTTTTTGAAGGAGGCTAACCAGTGCTTCTAATGGCATTAGTTTATCCCTCCCACCTCTTCTGCCTTCCCAATTTATAAATTCCCTGATTTTTGGCAACTTTTGGTTTTGTACTTGGGCTGTATAATTTAGCATCATAAATAGCTGAGACTGGCAAGCAGCATGTAACTGATAATGTATCCAGCAGTTTCTTTTATGTTCTGGAGCAATTGTAAACAAGAATAAAACTGATTATTTCAGCAAACAGTCACAAAAATTGCTTTTAATTTTAGATTTTTGTCTACAGCCAATAGAAGGAGGATGGTGCTTTGTATTGGTGGGTCTCTGCTGAGGGTGGAAGGAGCCAAGAACTACCATCACTACAGTTACAGAGGATTCCCAGGGGTGTTTGTTTTGTCACGCTGTGTGACTGTGGCAGAAGAGGTGGGTTTGTGTTGCCTGCAAGCTCGCCCCTCACTGCTGAGCACTTTGTTTGTCCATTCTCCAGGAAAGATGCACTCTGTTGTCGTGTTTGATCGTTCAGAGGTTTTGTGAGGTCTCCTGAGGCTTGACTCCATTTGGAATGACTTTAAGGTTGTTCTGTCCTCAAGGCAGAAGCATCAAGGCTCTCCTGCTCCCACTGGAGCGTGTGTAACGAAGAGCAAGTCCGTGCTGCCAGTGAGCTGAATTCTTCAGTGTGCAAGGAGGGAGAGTCCCGGTGAGCAGAGTTTTGCTCATTTACTCCCTGCAGAGAAATGACATTTGTTCTCCACATCATTTTCTCTTGAGAGGACCAGTTATTGGCTTATGTCACAAGCAGTCTACCACTCCTCAGTGATTTATTCCTCCAGGCATACATGGATCCCTTTCAATACTCAGTGATCCGAATTTCACTCTCATTGATTGTAGGAGTGTGTGGTGGCTGTGAGAACAGAAATTGTTCTTGAGTATGAGTTCAGGTTCATCTGGTTTCCCTTCTGGTGCAATGCTGCAAGGTGTGGTGTGTGCATGTACAAACATACCTGTGCTTATGGGGACAAAAGGCTCCAGTAGCCTTCTGTGCTCATTAGCTGGCCCTAATTCTACCCAGGCCTCTGCCACTGGTACAGACCTGCAGAGTCTGTCAGGAGAACCAGAACAGCAGCAGAAAATCAGAATGGCAAAATTCCCCTTCTTCTTTTACCTGCTGCAGCTGGTTTGAGGGTAAGTAGCAGACAATATATATAAAGAATAGACAATATTGTATTAGCCTGTATATTATTATGTGTAGGCTAACTGTTTTGTTGTTTTGAGGATGATTAAAACAACCAAATTTGAGACAAAAAGCAAAAAGTAAGAATGAGAAAGTTAAAATTTGATGGCAAGCATATGGGTACCTCCCCACATCCCTTATAGCCCTGTTACTGGGTTTCTCTGGTGACATTACATTTGTTTCACTCCTGGAATAAAATCTGTGTTTTCTCTCCTGTGTAAAGTTTTAGTATTTCTGCTCTTTGTTGCTTTCTGGAGGAGCCATTTAGAGATGTATAATAATGCAGTAACATAACAAAATGCTGTGGTAGCTGTTGTGGTGAGCAAACCCTGTTATCTTGGCTCTGGCAAGGGTCACTTCAATGTCCAGAGCACACAGGGTGCCACGGCCCCTGGGACTCAGTCTCTGGCTGGCACTGGCATTGGTACTTTCCAGGCCCTTCTCTGTTGCAGTACAGTTTTTCCAGACTAGAGCATGAGCGGGAAAAGAAATAATTCAAAACTAATCAAAAGAGTGGGAAGGTAATGCACTGATGAACTTAGTCCAGCCTGCACTCATGGGTTTTTTAGCCTTCCTGGTTAAATATACTAAGCCAACAGTTCTGGTGCTTTACACAGTACATTAAACAGCTTAATCATACTGTGCTCTCTCGCATTCATAAATTTAGAGTTTGTATTCCTGAAGCAGCTGTTTTCTTCTCTTGCTCTACTTTAGTTCTTCTTCAGAATACAAATTCCAGCTCATTTCCATTTTTTCCAGACCTAACACTTTAAAGTTTTGTTCTGCTGTTTGGTTCTTAACCCTTTAGACCAAAAATTGAGTGGCTTGAGGACCACTCTTTGATTTTTCAAATAAAATATTCCTTTTCTGTTAAATATTTCCCACTATTCTTGATCATCCTTTTGGAAGGAGGGTCTTCTGGGACAGTATCTGAGGCAGAAGAGCTTGTTCTTCTTCTTGAATTTGACTTGATTGCTTTCATGCAGAACTAATTGCTGTGTTTTCACAGGTAAGTCCTCATTCTGGATGCACTTCAGTTTTTACACATCAAAGAATAAGACAGACTTTGGAGATGGAACTTTTAAGATGAAAATTAATAGGGTCTGTGCTTTGTCCTTCAGAAAACTTCAGACCTGAAGTATTATGAATTTGGCAGTTGAAAATTTCAGTAGTAGTTGCAGATACTGCAAACACTCCTTCCTCTTGTCCCCCCTTAGCTACAGGCTGAACTCCTGTACAGTGACGTGTGCTTCTCTTTAAAAGTTGAAAAAGATTGCTCAAAGGTGTAAGTTTAGATATCAGGCTTAGATCAAACAATTTAATATTGTTTATCAAGACTTTTTAAAATTTTTTTAAATTAAACTCTGGACTTGCATATTCTGTCAGGGCTGGGGGTACACAAAAAAACCAGATATGCCGCAGCTGACCCAAGGGATATCCCGGAGCATGGATCGTGCTCAGCAGAGGAAGCTCAGAGCGAGGAGAAGGGAGGACATTCCCAGTTCTGTGCTTTGCCTGCCCCGGGAAGCCGTGCATTGATGGAGCCCTGCTTTGCAGAGCAGGGCTTTGGGGCCCTTACCTGATCCAGCTGGAAAGTCATCGCAAGGACCCGTGTGACAAACTCTGGTTGTCCCCAGGCAGCCACCAGCCGTCCTGGGAGAGGTTTGGTGCCAGCAGGTACGTGTGCCAAGGTGCTGATGAGTTTTATTGTCATTATTCACTGAAGCAAGCCGTGTCTGCAGAGGGGAGAGCACAGGCTGCAGCATTTCACAGCTCACAGGTTGGTTGGGTACCGCTCCCTTGCTTTAACCCGGTGCAGGAGCGAAGCACTGACACACCTGGACACTTTGCATTTCTTGTGTGCTTGCTGCAGTGAGCGGTGTGTGACAGCCTCGGAAAGTGCAGGAAGGAGCAATTCAGGAAGAACTGCCCGTAGCTTTTTGGTTTAAACACAGCCTTCCAGGAGTTTTGCATACAATTGTCAGGCCACAACATCCTCTGAACGCTGTGGGAATTAACACAATGTGCTCCACAAAGGCTTTGAGGCAGCTTTGTTCTACCATTGCTAATGCTTGAGGAAAAAACTTCTGCAGACGCTACAGGATACTGCAAACGGCAGCGCTGGAATCTATTTTATTTTAGCTGACTGCTTTCTAGTGCTCTGCTGTTATTTTTCTTCAGATCCTGCTTTTGTGCCCTACACAAAGGGAAGTGTATGTTTTGTTTATTGCCTTGACTGTGCCTGCAAACATGCAGAATAAGAGTGACTGATGTTCTGTGAGCTTTCTTATCTTCCATGATATGATTTCTCTAACAGCCATTCTAACTCTTTTCCCTACATATTTTTGGTGCTCAGTGCAATTGATCATTTCATATCTCTTTTCTTACTGCCTTCTCTTCATTTCCTACTTTTTCTGGTTTAGAGGACAGCAAAGTTGTAACAATCATTGTTAAGAAAAGGAAAGGAAACGAGAGCTTTTATTACTGTTCATCCAAAGCTATTTTATTACAGCAGGTATTAACAGACCTTTTAGTAGAAATATACATTTTCTTTTATCAGGTCATTATTAAGGAAAGCTTTGGGCCTGAGAGTCTTTTTCCCATTGTACCTCCTACCCTCCCCCAAAAAACCCAAAACTGAGAAGGCATCATGCATGAATAAGTCACAGAGAGGGTTTTTATTCTGGTCCAAAAAGGACCATCCTTGGAAACAAGTGGCTGATCTGTATTTCATTCTGCTTTCCGATTCCTTGTTTCCTGTGCTGAGAATTCCCTGAAGGATTCCTACAGGTGGGAAGGGTTCGATGTTGGCTCTTGGGTGAACAACTGGAAGGCCTCCATCAGGCTTTGCTCTTCATAACCATAGTTTCATAGGAATTACCAGGTTTTTGTGCTGAATTTTGCTATTGAAGTTTTTAAAATTGTGTTATGCTACCGATGGATCAAGGTTTTAACAGGGCTGAACTGATGCAGAGGTTGTTAGAGAGGAAGAGTGATGGTGTTTACACTGGGGAGGTTAAAAAGCCCAACTTCCAATTACAAAGTCATTTTACTGCCTTGGGAGGTCAGTCCCTGGATGAGGAAGTTACAGCACAGAGTGTCAGTGTAAGGAGCGGGTTGAAGAGATTTTTATGGAAGGCACACAGCAGGTCAGCAGCAGAGTGAGGAATACATTTCAAATCTTGTGAGTCCCCACTCAATGTCTTTGCAGCAAATTCTGCTGTCCTAGAAATCTCATAATTCCTGAACACACCAGAAGGTAAAATCTGGGTTCCACACACTGTGCCAGGTGACAGTCACTGTGCTCTAGTTCAAAAAACCCCAAACAATATTGTATAAAACCTAATTAAACGCCACCTATCTCTGATTACGAAAAAAGATCCGTGAAAGGTGAAATATCAGCTGCCCCAGCGTTTTATGATCTCTTCTGAAACAAACACATCTGGAACCCAGAGCGATGGGAGAGCTGTGAGCAGTCCAGGACAGCAGTGGGAATGTACCCTGCACTCGAGGGCTGGGCTGGTTCTGCAGGCTTCGCTCAGGTTTCCTAGTTCTTAACATTTGGGGAGTCCTTTTTTAATTGAGAAGTATTGCCTATTGTGGGGGTTTTTTGTGTGTTTTCTTTAAACTCTCTCTATTCTTTCATAACATCCCATTATAGTTTCAAACTTTTTTTTTCTTGTTTCCCATTTTTTTTTGTTCACCACTTGTGAATCACCTGGAGTGGGGTGTTTTGTGTTGTAAACCAACGCTCAGAAACTAAAGCCATCACTCGTGATGATATTACTCAAACAAGTCTTCAAAAAACACCTTAAAGTTACAGATACAGTTTTAAATATCTCTATTTATGCAAAATTTGTGTACATGCTCACTAAAACAACTAAAAAATCAGCTAAAATTATTGTTCCTTGTTACACATTTACAGCACAATGGATCGAAAAACTTCCAGGAGTATTTGGGGGAAAGATCTGGCCCAGACTGTGTAGATTGAGAGTCTAATACAAAATGTGGGAAAGCCTGTCTAGCTTTTATTAGTGCCATCTTCTCACTTAGTCCCTGTTCCCTCCCGGAAGGCCGATCTGTAAGCGTGGAGAGACAACCGCAAAGCAATTTGCAGCTGGCTGGCAGGCTGCAGAGAAACATCCTGAATATCTGAAGTTGAGATGAAAGAAAAATATTCTAAAATCACTTCTACTACACCACCAAGATCACAGGACACTTCACAAACAGACCAGGATAAAAAATATTCAGTGGCAGCTTAGACTGCTGAAGAACTTTTTAATTGGATTTGAGATACATTTTTGTTACTTTCTCCTACTGTCACATTTCAGAAGTGCAGCAATGTTTTCAAGTTTCAAGAGGAAGATGTCCTGCATAGATGGGACATGCAAATTTAAATTCAGGTACTTCCTACACAATAAAACCACACAGGTGTAGGGACATGAAAAGTGCTAAAATACATCACCAGTAATACTATAGATGATTATATTTGGCACCTGGTGTAGAACATACCTATGAAACAGGAATTACCATCTAAATGACTAAAACTCCCACCGGGATGATGGAATGTGTTTATTAGGTGGCTGACAAGCTGATAACAATGACGGATAGAACTGTAACTGTGGGTTTGTCGGGCTAAAATAACAGCACTCCATAAACTTACCCACGAACAGGAGGCTGAGCTGCTGCACTGGGTGCACTTGGAGCAATCTCCTTGGCTTTTTTTGACCCCTGAATTTCCCCGTTTGTGTTCTTGTCGTTTGTCCACCCCTGGTCCAGCCGAGGGGAAAGTGAGGTGGGAGTTTGGTCATCAGCCAAGGCTGACCCAGCACAGCTCCAGACGATTAATTAACAGTCGAAACTGATCCCAAACTAGGCTCTGAAGGGAATGAAGTGATAAATGCCTGCAAATGAGACCTTCCCTTCTAGGAGAGGTGGATTGCTGGGCTTCTTTTCGTTTGTTTCATCGGTTAGTTGTTTGGTTTTTAGGAAAGAACAGGTGTGAATGACATGTCTTGGAATGGATTGACACTGGAAACTGCTGCTTTAGCTGCTAGACAGTGAGGAAGCAGCATTACCTCTGAGGAAAATGAGCCAGGCAAAATTCATTAATTTAGAACAGGATGCCTCCGTTCATGGAGGTTCATGTGACACAGTCGCCTCCAGCAGGGCAGCGCTGTGCTGGGTGATGCAGGGAATCCCGGCAGTGCCTGTGCTTGAAAGGATTCTGTAGAGATTGCTCCCAGCTGTGACTGTGACATCGCCAGGCTCCTGAGGAGACTCTGCTCATTTTGGTGATGCTGACAGGTACGTGCAATGCCCTCTGTCCTGAGGTTGCACTGGCCAAATGTCACATCTCTCAGGTATTTATCTGTGTTTTCTTGGTGCGTTTCGCTGTCCTGTGGTGGATCACACGAGCTGTGTAACAGAGCTCACCCCACGTGCAGGTTACAGGTTCCCTCCTCCCCTGCTCCCGAGCAAGCTGGATGCTGCAGCCTGGGAGGTCACTGCTGTCACCAAGGGACGTGGATGTCCCTTTACAGTGGGAAAAGGTGGTGTTCAAAGGCAGAGAAAATGTCTGGAGTATGTCCTTTTGTTTGCTCAATGGGGAAGAAAACCCTTAACTCTGAAGAAACAGGAAATTAAAGAGAACTTGGTTGTGCCATTTTTATTACACAGGGTTTTAAGCATGTAAGGCCCGGTGCAATTCTGGGAAAATAATTAGATATGGACTAATACAGCAGCTGCTGTTTTATTCTTTAGTGTTTTGTCCCAGCTGCTCATAGAGGTGTCCAGATACAATTTACTATTTTCTTATTTCTGTTGTGCTAGAAATTGCTCAGCCCAACACCATATGTGTGTGTGTGTGTGTATGTATATATATATATATAAAAACACACCTTGCATATGAAAAAGACAACTTTTGTTTCTGACACAGGACTTGTACTGTCTTTTGCCACAGCTTCTGGAATTAATCAGCTTGGAACACTTATTAAGATAAGGAATCTGAATATTTTTCAAAGTAAAACAAGGAAATCCAATTTTCCTAATATTGTGTGTGAGCTACATTTTTAAGAATAGGAATTTAGTGCTTTTCTTACACATCAAACCGTTCAACAGACTGGCAAAATATGTTTGAATAATGGAAATATAGCACAGCTTTGTGTGGCTGTAGGCCCTTATATACCTAAGGATGATTACAGGCAGTCCTTGGCCGCCAGGCTAAGCAAGATAAATTCAGGATGTATTTTAATTCAGTAAGGTCTCGAGGAAGGGGTGTACATGCACATCTCTAGTGTCCCCCAAAAGGGCACTTTTGATGAATTCTCTTCTGTTTTCTCCTCTGTCTTCCCATGGGAAATATTCATGGCTTGCTTCTCTTTCCTGCCACGTGAGAAAACCACAAACCAGTCCCCAGGTTTGCCAGGTAACTGTTCAGGTAAGTACAAAGCAAAAAAGGCTGGCTGCTGTTGCAAACAGAATGTGAAAGGAGTGACACAGCCATGGAACTGCTCCTCTGTTATTAGACTGGCATGAAAAGAGATGGAGATTTTTACACATTTGCTCTCAAAATCTAAGTGGTCCACTGAGAAGTTTAAAATACTGGCAAAAACACACTAGGCTTTAATTAATTATGCTTGCATCTATAGTTCCCAAAGCTTTTTAGTTACACAAAAAGATCATTAAAAAAGCTTTGTGGCTGAAAATAAAACTAAGATTTCCCAATAACCCTGGCTGATCCATAGTGCTGTGAGGACAGTGCGGGTGTAATCACGTATGCACAACCATGTGATTATGTCTAAAGTAGAAGTCCATAGGCAGACCCTTAGCCAGATCTTTTTCCAAGATTAGTTTCTTAAGGAAGTGACAATTTATTAAAAGGTTTCAAGAAAAGGTCAGGTTCTGATAAAGCTTCAGAAGCGAAGTTATTTTAAGTCCAGCATGATTACCTGATAATGAGAGACCCAGCAGGCTGGGTTTTATGGCATTCATTAAGAGGTGAGAGAAGGAAGATCTTAGGTCTGATTTAATGGCTATTCCTGTCTTCTCCCTCAGAAAACCTCAGGTTAGCAGGAACTGAGAAAGTGAGTAGAAAAACTAAATTATTTTTGCATATCTTTCATCAAGAAACTTTTTACAAGGGCATATAGTGCCAGGACAAGGGGGAATGGCTTCAAGCTGACACAGAGTAAGTTTGAAGTAGGTATTAGGGAAAATCCTCCCCTGTGAGGGTGGTGAGGCCGTGGCACAGGTTTCCCAGAGAACTGTGAAGTGCCAAGGCCAGGTTGGATGGGGCTTGGAGCACCCTGGGACAGTGGAAGGTGTCCCTGGCCATGGCAGGGGCTGGAATGGGATGAGTTTTAAGGTCCTCCCAGCCCAAACCATTCTGGGATTCTGACTCCAGTGACAGTTTTACCCTCACTGATTTCACTGCCTCGGTTGCTTCACAGAGGCTTTATTGGCAATGCTGCCTGGTTCCCACTGAATGCCCAGGGGAGTGCCCGGCAGGGACCGGGATCCCTGACCCCGAAACAGCCCCGTGTCAGCCGAAGGTGGCAGCTCCCTTCTGCATTACCTGTGAAATCCTTCCCCTTCCCTTCCCTGGTTCGTTCTGTCCAAGCACATTTGCTCTGTACAGGCTGAACTTGGGAGTTCTGAACGCACTGGAACTTCTCCTGTGGAATCAAAAGTAAAATCCTGTGCCTTTGTGTGGCACTACAAAAATGCTGTTTGGGGCTGGAGAGAGCAGCAGTGTTTCATTAAGAATGCAGTCAGAGGCTTGTCAGAGCACTGCAGCAATGAGCTGTTCTCTGAGGCAACAGGCAAATAATACATGCAGATATAGATTTTTCTCTTATTTCATCTTTCTTAGATATCTTTATTTTCAGAGAGAATCACGTAATGCCTTTACACTGATAAAAGTCAAAGCAAAAATATTGGTAAAAGCGCTCGTGGTGCTTGAAAGCTCCCGCTACAGCTTGCCAGGACTGAATTTCTGTCAGGTGTCTCTGTGTGTTTGATTTCTGCCTTTAGCAGCTGTTGCAACTCAAAGAGGCCTTGACTTGTATAATTTAGTGCTGATTCGTAACTGGGATACATATGTGTTCAGATAAACGTAACACCCAATTCAGAGGTCATAATTACCCTGTGCTCAGCCTCCCAATTACAGAGCTGAGTCTCGTTTGCAAGCAGCACAGGTTCCAGAGCTCCATCTTCTGCTAGAGACAAGAAGGCATCCTCATTTTTAAAAATACATCTCTGATTTGCTGCTGAAGAAACAAATTAAACCAGCTTTGCACTGTAAATGCCATTTACCGTTTGCATCACAAGGACTGAGGGTTCATAGGGAATACCTTAGCAGGTGTCTTAGGATATTAGGAGTTGAACCATGACAAAAAAGTCCACGTGGAGATTCTGAAAAATGCCCAGAAGACAGAGATGTAATAACTTGTGCTCACAAAGGTGGCAGGGAGGCCACAAGGATGTGTTTCTTCTTAGGAGAAAGGAGAAATCAAGGCTGTACAAAACCAGACCCAGGAGCACACACTATTAGGTTTTTTAGCTATTTCCAGACCTCATCAGAATACAAAGCGAGGCAAATAAGCGAAAGCTCTGCTGACAGAGTTGTAGAAGTTTGTGAAATTGTCACTATCAAAACTCATGTAGGTCTCCAGCCATGCTGTGGATAATGACAAATCCATAATATTTTGCATCAGTACGAAGCAGTGAGTGAAGCAGTGAATTGCAATACATGTTTAGAGGTAAACCCTATCAAAAAGGTGTCGGACTTTCAGAATTTTAGAAATGCTCACGGGCAACGTAACTGATGGATAGAAGCAATATGTTTCTTTTTAGGATGAGCATAAAGGCTTTTTTAATCCCTTACTTGCTACTTCATTGTTTCCCTCTTCCTCTCTTGTATGTCTCAAATGAAAATACCACATGAAAGAAATTCAAGTGTACGTTTCTACTCCATGTAACTGAATAGCTGCAATGGACTTTAAGGACCTCAACTTCTATTTATTGAATACCCAGATGATGGAGACATATACTACATCAAGTCAGACTTTTTAACCTTTGTCTGTCTCAAAAAACCAAGAAATCCTTTTAGAATATAAAGTGGGCTTTGGCTGCAGTGAGGTTTGGCAAGTGTT
The DNA here is from genome assembly GCA_013398955.1 of Callaeas wilsoni. Classification (NCBI taxonomy): domain Eukaryota; kingdom Metazoa; phylum Chordata; class Aves; order Passeriformes; family Callaeidae; genus Callaeas; species Callaeas wilsoni. Next base: position 8,992 of record VWPU01002857.1, on the reverse strand, counting down.
CCTGACTGCCACAGCACATTTGTAGCTAAACTGACAGTGCAGATTCTCTAAACATCCAAGCACAGCCAGGTTTATCACATTCTGCTTCTTGATGTTTGTAAATTAGTCTTGCTTCTCTCTAATAAAAATCCTTGTAGCAGAACCAAGTGTTCAGCAATTCTGTGACAGGAGACACTATTATTTTGGAAGCACAGCTATTTTTCTTCAAATTAACTTGTTGACAAGAGGGAAAACCATGCTGGAGTCACTCAGAATGTTTCCTGCTACATGACAAAAAACCTACTCTATCACTTGCAATTTTACCACGCTGTGCTTTTGTGGAAGAAAGAACTTTATACACTGACATCTCAGTGCCACTCACGTCTTTATATCTCAAAAATAAAAAAATAGAGGTCAGTTCATGAAAGCAACTCCAGATCTGCTGAAGGCTCAGAAATTAGCTTTTGTCCCAATATTGGCCAATCTTTGGGTTGACATCATTCTCGGTTTAAATGGCTTCAAACTTTTGTTATAAGTTTCCCAGAAGATAAAAATAAAGATCACTATATGTGTTGTATAAGATTTAAGCTCTGTCCCTCTGAATTAGAATAAACTAAAACCAAATTGACATTGTTGTTTTAGTTTTAAGTTCTCTGCTAGTGGTTTGATGTTATGAAGCATTACAATTTAAGACCAGAAAAGAAAACAGTGTTCAATGAGTTTATCTACTTCCACAAAGAGAGGGAGAGTGGCAGAATTGCTATCATTTACTTTTAATTAAAAACCTCCAAATGATTATTAAAGTGTGTGGAAGCTTTCTGCAAGTGCTCGTCCAGTGGCACTGGTTCAAAAACAGCTGCAGTCCAGGCAGGGGCCCTGCCCTCCCCCTTCCAGAGCCTCCCCACCCTTCAGCCCTTCCCCAAACACCTGCACATAGCAGAGAGAAAAGCCTGTGCTTCCAGAAATACTAAACAGAAAAAGAGAAAATGAAGCAATGCCTAGCAGCCCTCCACTCCCAAACCCCCAGGTCTCTGCAGTGCAGCTCGAGACCCACCCCAGCTGCAGCACCAGAAATCCGTACCCAGAGCACAGGGCTGGGAGGATCGTTTTTGTTTTGAAGCGCAGGACTTAAATGAAAAGTTAGACGTGCTGTAGTTTTGTCCCTTTTCCGTTATTTTAAGTGCAGTGTTGTTTCCAGCATCCCAAAGAACAGCTATTCTCAGCAATAGCCTTTCCAGGGCGCGTGCTGCAGCAAAGCTCTGGAGCACAGATTCTGATGAGGCACTGGTGAGCCTTGCTGTCAGTAGCCGAATTGCTGGCCTCTCTTCAGAGCCAAACAGGGATTTTACATCTGTGCTTTTCTCTAAAAGCAGTTAGTGGCATGAAAAGATTTGATTTGTAAATGTCTAAGGCAATAGACTTCATCTTTATAGCGCACGGAGAAAGGAAGCATGAAGCACTGAATTGCACAGCTGCCTGCAGAAGAACCACTTTCTTTTCCAAGATCACCATTTATCAGGCAGATGAAACAGGAATATTTCTGCGAGCATTGTCTCAAGAGCAGCACAGAATATACCCACCTCCTCCTCAAGCATGTGCGCTTTTAATGAGTTTCCACCTGCCAACAGAATCTGAAGTTCTGCAGACTCCTTTGCCCTCCTGCTACACCTTTATTTCCACTTGTTAAAAACTGATTATTCAGGCACTCACTGTAAGGAGTGGGCTGAATCCACTAGATAAAGAATCACTCAATAATCACCTTCTTTTTATTTTCTTTTTTTTTTTTTTTTAAGTAAAAATCAATAATCAGGTTGGATATAAGGAAAAATTCCTTAATTGCAAGAGTGGTCTGGCATTGGAATGAGCTGCCCAGGGAAGTGGAGGAGTCCCAGTCCCTGGATGTGCTCAGAAAATGAGTGGAGGTGGTGGCCCTTTGCCAGAGTACCACCATGCCCACTCAGCCATCTCCCAGAGGCTGGATTTGGTGATCTTGGAGGTGTTTTCCAACCTTAATGATCCTGCCATTCTGTGATCACCCTTTGTATTAAGCAAGAATCAATATCAGTAATCACTCTTGGTCTTTAGGGTGTGGACACCTAAAACAATTTGTGTCTGTAAAGCTTTCACATCAGGGAATGTGTGGGCTACGACATAAAGACAACTCCAGCCCCAAAATGCACAAACTCATGGCAAATGTTGGATATCTGCAGGTGTAAACAATAGAAACCTAGATAAAGAATCACTTGGAAAATTATTTATACTTAATAAAGCGGTGTATTTGGACAGTGTAGAGTGTTTTTAGTAGGACACATCTCTCAGCAGCTGTGAAGTTTTAAACGGAAGATCATTGCAGGCATTAAAATCCTCTTTCTCCAGCTCTCTGCAGATGCAGCCAGTGCTCAGTGGGAGCAGTGCACGGGCTGCTCTTGCAGCTCTCAGAGGTTCGGGCGTTGGGGTAGGTGGGAATTCTGTTTGGGAAATGGCAAAGGATTTCAATCTAAACTTCAGTCGCTCTCATCCTATATTGAAGTCAGTTATAGAAAACAACAAAGGGCATAAAATTACAGACAGAGCAGTATTAATAATTTAAAAAAATTATTTCAGTGACTAAAATTGGAAAAAATGTATAAAAATTTAAACTGAGCTAGACAAAGAAGATAGCATTTTCCTTTAACAACCCCATCTTAGATATTGATTGCTATTTTTCTTAGAAGAGTTTTGCTAGCTATCTCAAAGAAACTGTCCTTTGAGCATAAAACCAGTAGAGACCAATTAAATCACAGAACTTCCTCCAGTAACTCACATTGGACAGCCAGAACTAAAATATTTTCAGTGCAGCTTGGGAAGTCAGAGCATTCTGAAATTTCATACTCTGTTTGATCTTTCTACAGATAAATGGGTAGAAGGCTCAGAAGAACTAGCATTTATTTGAAAAATTGCTTTTTATATCCAGTAATAAAATATGCAAATATATAAAGTCTTTCCCTACCCCATGTTTAAGTTATCTGAACCAGTTCTCTATGTCTTTCTTTAGATTTTAAGTCAATTTTAATTAAATGTTTCACATCTCACAAAATCAAGAGACGTCTCAAAACTTCAGTCAAATATTTGAAGATCAATTTCACAGAAATACAAAACTAAAACTTGAATAAGTTACTTTTTCTGTCAAAGAAGCTTTAAGCACCAAGTTACTTAGAATCTTTTAAATAGTCTTAAATTATGATATTGCACAGAGTTTCCACATTCTTTGACAGAGTGTTAGCAAGTAAGAATCAGAAACATTCATTGTTTAAGGCAGCCTCCATAATAAGTTTGGACAGAAATAGATTTTTTTTTTTTAAAGCATATTAAAAGGGTTTTTCAGTCAAGCTTTTAGGTCTGCAGTTGTCTCTCAAGGCTCCAGTGTTCATTTCTGTGCTTTTGAGGGGTCAGTCAGTATAAACTCTGAGCAGTGAATATCATCTGTGCTCCAGATTAACCCACTTCTGGTAATTCTATAATTTGAAAAGATTTAAGGAATTTATCATTTGGCTCTCACTGAAGAAACACAGCTAAACATTAGATAATAATAATAATCTTATTCCATAGGAGCAGCAATAAATAATAAACCAGATCAGCCTCTCTGGCACGGGTGCCTTTGGGTGTGACACTATTAGTGGCTAATTTTTCTCCTGTTGTCCAACTCGAAATGCAGACTCCACGAGATTATGTGGATAAACTCTTTCTCTTCTTTCTGCAATTTGAAAAATTCATTCTGCTGTGTTCTTTCCTGAGCTTTATTCTGCTCTCCCTAATGTTTGTTCTGCAGTCTGAGAATCTCATGGGTCCCACACCTCTCCCTCCTGAAGCATCAGACTCCTCTCAGCCCTTTTTTACTCACCTTCATATCTGCAGTCCTCTTGAATTCTCGACCTTTAACTTCCATTTCTAAAATTTCTGCAATTCCTCTCCTCCATTCCACCCCATTTCTCAAGAGCCCAGTCAACTGCCAGTGCAGAAAGAAAAAAGCCACTTATTTCTTTCTTTACAGTGCTGAAAAGTCTCGAGCTGTGCCCGCACATCACAAAGGTCCTCTTATCTCCCCAGCTCTGTGCTGTCAGCACATACCACGAAATCTGAGCAATCTAAGCCAGCTTTAGATCCCCATCACAAACTGCTTCATGTCCTTTGCTGCTCTTTGGCTCAAACGAACGTTCCCAGCCCAAGGTCACAGCAGCTGTTGCTGTTTTGGGCTTCTGCCCCTTACCCACGGATCCTGCCTGCTTTTCCCACCACGTCAGCAGGGGATTCAGAGGAGCCCAAGCTGCCAGCCCTTAGCAGGAGCCCTCTTGCTGCACCCCTCGCTCCAGCCTGAAGCAGCTGTTGCACCCCAGCACTGCAAATTGCCAGTGCTGTCCCTTGCTGCGTGCTCAGAGAGCCTGAGGAGTTCATTGGGAGTCTGCACATGTCGGTGCTCTGTGAGAACAGACAATATCCAGCCTGCTCAGGCAAAAAACTCCTGAAGGGCTTGGCTTTGTTAACAATGCACCTGGCCAAAAATTAGCTGGAGTTCTTAGTCTTGTGATTTAGAGAATGTGGAGAGGTTTTCATGGGGGCAGCGAAGGCAGGTAAGTGCTAAAGTCCATCAAATGTAGTTTCTGCAGCAAAGTCTAAGTTCTCCGAAAATCAAAGGCTCGAGAGAGTGAAAGGAAAGTAAAATCCAGACTAAAAATATCCCCCCAAATAAAAAAAAAATCCAACAGTATACTACTTCCTTAGGTTAACTCTGAAATGCTTTGTCTGAAACAATAAAATAAACTGGAAGAAAGCATCACAGGAAGTACAGCTCTGTGCAGGTGTGTGTCTGAGAATCTAGAAAAGCCATTCAGGATGGAAAAATTCACATTGCTGCTTGGCAAAACTGTGAGCTAGTGAGAACTGCTTGTTACTAAAAAAGGATCAGAAAACCTTAAGGATGGCCACGCTGCCATCCCCACTCCAAATGTACGTGCTGTTGAGACAGCCAGCCAAGAGTCTCATCCTGATGGGGCTGTGTAAAGCAGTGTTGGACTTCAGCTTCTGGAAAGTGGAACCTTGCTCTCATCCCAAATGGGGTTTTTGGGAAAAACCCCGACCCCCTGAACCCCGTGCGCAATCTCTCGTGTGCTTCCGTGCCAAGCAGCCTTTATTTGCGTTATCTTTTCCCAGAAAGCTCTCTGCAGCAGGATTGTAACAGCCCCAGCGAGAGGCACCGGTGCTTCTGGCCTCAGAGGGTGCATTTATGCCACATCATCGCTGCCTTAAAAGAGGCTGCTTATTGTCCCCAGGAGAGCAGTTCAGCTGCATTGCCCCGGCAGTGGCTGCTTCCAAATGTACTTTCATCCTCGGGAAAAGCTGCTGCTGATGCTTTCGTTGATAAGAAAATCAGAAGACTTTTCCCAAACCTTTAAGTTCTACCATGGCAGAAATTACTCGTCAGTAAGGGAAGTACCTTGGGAGGTGAAGCATCGTGAGCTTTTTTTTCCTGGGGTCACAGGGGTTCGTGTTACTGGAAGGACAAGGAACTGCAAGTTGATGACAAAAGTATAAAGGAAAAAACCAGCAACCCAGAGGGATAAAATTGGACATCCCAGAGCACGACTTTATCTGTTCCACATGAGCTCAAGAAATCTTACGGATATCCTGTGCTTCAATCTTGGAATAAAAAAACCCCAGTGCCAGTCACTCCTGAGGATAAGGTAACTCAATAAATTAAGGCAGCTCAAGCTCAGTATTTTATACCCAAGGGGTGGTAGACTGAGGAAGGATAGAAATTGAGTCTGTCCTTTATCCGAGTGGAATTGTGAGCGAAACTCACACTTTCTCTACAGCTTTTAAGATTTTATTTGTCTTTAATCAACTTTAATAAGAAAACAGGGGGAAACAGCTTCAGAAACACCAACCCTCAAAATATTCTGGTTTCAGAAATTAATGGAGAATATTTAGTGGGATATGAATTTCCCCTACAAAGCATCATGCAGGCAGTTGGAATAAAAATCCCTCATTCCACTTTCATTACTAAGGCAGAAAAGCAAAGCAAATGGGAATGGCTCTGTAACCATAGCAACATTTGCCATTATTATTTTTTGAAAGAATTTCTGAGGCTCTACAATTTGAATTCTGCATTCTGAGGATAAAGTTTGTATCAAGAAAAAAGAATGGAAGAACTTTATTTGGTTGCAGGTCCTAATGGCAACTTTTAAAATGATTTTTATTTTCTGAAATGTAGTTTGAAAAGGAAATCGTGCAAACAGTAAGGAAAATAATTGCTTATAATTTTCTTAAATATGGTGTAGGATGTATGTAACTCTCAAGAGAGAAAGGGCATGGAAATCATGACTGCTTGAAAACATGCTAATTTAGAATGGTCAATTAAAAGAAATTTTCAATAATGGCAGGAAGTGCGGAAAAATAATTATGGTTTCCAGATAGTATCAGCGTAATCATAACATGATATTTTTCATAATCATGAATACAAATTTCCTAGGTACTGTTAAATACAAGGTTCTTTCTTTCTGCCCCCTTCACCTCAGTGGGCACATTTAATCTCGTCTTACATTTATTATGAATAATTGTACTCACAATAACTTACAAGCACAGCCAGTTCTTTCACCAGACCCCCCAGCCTTCAATTTTACAATTAATATTCAATGTTTATGAAAAGCCATACTCAGAAATAGAGTCACAAAGTAACACACAAAGCACTTAAAATATGGAAGGGAAAATATATTCAAATTCTAAATATTTCAACCTAGGAGGCAATTTGAAGTTATTCTTTCAATATTCCGATACCCCCAGACTGCTCAGATAAGCCAAGGTCTCTGTTCCAGGGTTCCAGGAGATCCTTTGGATCTCTTTACAACATCTAGGCAGGCATGGGCAGAGAGAGAGGGCACAGGAAGAGACTTAGTCACTAAAATAGATTCTGGTTATCCCTAGAGAGAGTAGTGCAAGGAGAAGGACAACAGCAGCAAGTCCTTGCTCAGGTTATTTATCTACATATTTCATTTTTATTTGCAAATTTAAATAGTGTAATAATGGCACATTACAGTCAGTGGGGGACTCAAGTGCCACCAAAATGGCAATCATAAATCCATGACAAATGCCACCAGGAGATCCTGAATCCTGGAGCAGCATCTTGAGAAAAGCTTGCAGCCAGTTTTCTTTTTCTTCTCTTTCTTTATTAATTCTTGTTAAATCTCTCAGTTAGGAATGTTCTTCTAGGCTTAAGGTGGTCAAATTAATGTGATTCGTTACCTAATAAAGGTAAAGCATTGGTATTTTATGTAAGTGGCATGTAGCTCCCATAAGGTAGCTGTTCTTCAGGCAAAAATGAGTTTTTCTTTTGGATCCATGAGAAGCTGTGTGTCCTTTCAGGACTGATCTGTGCCATGCAGAGCAAGATTGATGCGGATTTACACGAAGGTTACGTTGGCAGAAAGAGAACCAGAATTCCTGAGGTGTGTCATACCTTAACGCATCACACCAAACAAGGAAAATATCCTCTCTAATTGTTAAATAGATCAGAAGACGTGGTAAGGCCGTGTGCGAGGCTGATGGAACTCGTTTATATGGAACTCGTTTATCCCGGCAGTTTCTAGTGAAGGGAATGTTTGCCTCCCAAGAGCCCGGTCGCGGTCGCCGCAGTCAGATCCCGAGCAGAGAGGACGTCCCGCAGTGGGATCCCGAGCTGGGCCAAGGGGGCACTGCACGGACTGCCCGGAGGAGCCTCCCTGCTGTCCTGAGGTGTGAGCTGCTTCTGCGTGTCCCAGCTGAAAGCTCACTAACTCACCCCGGGCAAACGGTGACTGGATAAACTGTCCTGTCCGGTTCTGTCCAAGGCATGGGAGAGCGTTTGCATGAGCTGCTTCATCAGCAGGTTGCCGTTCGTGGCTGTAAAATCTCCCAAAAAAGAGGGCAGCAACAAGCAGCTGCAGCCGAGAACCCTTTTTACTTTACCTACTCATCCCCTCTTTACTCCCTGTGGGCGCCCACTGCAAACAGAACAAAGGTGAAATGATGTTTCTGAGGAACCTCTGTGGCAGACCAGGCTGTGTGGCCTTCTGGGGATTCACCTGCCAGGTCATCCTGTGTAACCTGTGCTTCACGCTGCACTCACCCCGTGATGAGTGACGGCAAGGTCACTGCCCCTGCTCCACCCCGAAAATGTCCTGACTGGAATCCCCGTCCGTGTTTGTACGTCAGCAGCAGGATTTGGCTCCAGCAGGGAGGCAGCAGCTCCGGAAACGCTGTTGCTGGCAAGAGCAGGGTCCTCCTTTGCATGCCACTGGTTTGCTGTGGTTTGTCACAGCAGTTTTCACTAGCCCCTGTTGTGGTGACTGAAGCAACCACAGGAACGCTCAGGGGGCTACAGAGCCCAGATAAAGAGGTTTGGGGGGCTGGCTTCAAAGGGTGAATCCCCCTCTGTGAGGATGGCTTCTGCCATTGAATTCCTGTGACCTGATGTGGGCTCGGTCTGTCTGACTGACAGTGACAGACACCCCGTGTATCTCCTAAGGAAAGGTAACCAGAGCTGTCCTGCCCTTCCCTTCTTCCTACAGGTCACTGCTGTGTCATCCCTGCCTCCTTCTCTGTACCCCTTTTAAATGCACCCTGGACAGAAATTCGCCCTCTTCATGTCCGGACCCCTTGGAGGGAGTTTCACAACAAACCCTTGGAACAGCGGCCGAGGAGCCGCCTCTCCCATTCATTTCTGGCCCCCTTGGGCATCCCTCAGCCCCGGGCACGCGTGGCTCCGTGCCTCCCCCGGCCGGGCAGGGAGCTGCCAGCGAGGCACACACACAGTGCCACAGAGTGTGCTCCTCTCTGCTGGGCACCTCTGGGCAGCCTGCAGCTCTCCTGGCCCGGCCGGCACTAATATAAACCCCCCCTCTCCGGTACTTTTCCCAACAACATCACCCCCGTGCTGCTCTGGCAGGGGGGCAGAGAAGGTTTTGCTGCTCCAGCAGGAGAGGCTGTGCAGGGAATGCTGTGC
>VWPU01002856.1:0-126516 GCA_013398955.1 Callaeas wilsoni | reverse complement strand
CGCCCGCCGCGCCTCGCCCCCGCCGCCGGCAGCGCGTCCATGCCCAGCGGCCAGGGCGAGCCCCGGGCGCGCCATGCACGGGCACCTTCCCAGGCAGCACAGCTGCGGCCGCGGCGCCGAGGGCTCGGACGGGGGCAGGAATGTGCCCCCCGTCGCCAGGGATGCCCGCTGCGCCTGCCGCTGGCACCAGCATCCGCCGGGCCTCCAGCATAGCTCCCAGGCGCTGCCCTCCTGGGGACCTGCGGGTGCCAGCCAGGGCAGGGGCAAGTTGGGCCCTTTGTGGGACGCGGTGCGGAAGAGCCCCCCCAAATCCCCAGCCAAGCCCCAGGGCAGCCCGGGGCAGTGGTGGTCAGAGTGCGCCTGTGCCCACGGCTGGGCCCCCCCGGTGCAGGTGAGCTGATTCTTCACTCTGCAAGCGACTTAGAGGATGCTCCAGGGAAAGAAAGTGAGGTTTGGTGGTGTCGACGACTTTTTGTGATGTGTCTTGATGTGTGTTTAGTGGTTTATTCTGGAAATGTTACGTGCAAGGGCAAGCTGTCGGGTGGTCATCTCTGTGTTTGAATATTGCTTCTCTGTTGCCTATGAAAATTGTGGGCTGTTCTTGGAACGGTTTTCTTGTTAAAATGTTTTGTTACGTGCTTCCAGGTTCTGCAAACTTCCTATTCCATTGTGCTGTATAGAACTGATGTGTTTCTCTCCCATGTGTAATGGATTTTGTGAGCTTCTGTAAACAGTTTGTTTTCAAATATCACATGAAGTTAAAATGATATTTTAAGAGACAGCATGGGGGAGGGGTGTTAGATTTACTGATAGGAGAAAGTGTGACCTGTTTCTCCTCTTTGGAGCTTCAAATGTAGTTGAAATCTTTAATAAATATGAAACAGCTCTTCAGCTTTCACAAATCCATAGATTTTTATTTAATGGCAAGGCAGTGTATTTTTAAATATAAACCAGATAGGGTCTATGATGTGTACAGTTACCTGTAAGCAGCTAGACTGAAACCTAGCACTGTGAAATAGAAATCTCAGTGACACTCATAGGATGGTTAATAGTAACAAGCATTAAAACTACCTCCACCGATTCATGTTTTCATGTCTCACTTAGAATACTTTCAGCTTATTCAAAAAACTTTCTATGATGGCAACATCAAATGCTTTTGTCAGCATTTCACAGTAAAAAAGGCAGAATGTATTGCTAAAATAAGTTTTTGAACTATATCTTTACTTACTGATATAGTGTACACTAGAGTTTAACTAGCCCCAGCCCACGCCGAACATGTGCACCCTCTCTAGAGATTACATCGATTCTTTCATGGAAATGGTTTTAATATATTTTCACTGTACAGAAAAGCAATAAGGCAAAGGATTTTCAGGTAGTGTAGCTGTATTTTATCTTGTCTTATGGTCTAAAAAAGTAATGCTCTGTTGACTGAAAGTGATTGTTATATAAAAAAGCTTCTTTTTTTCCCCCTCTCAAATCTAGTATCAAGTGTAAAAACTAAGCTTCCAGTTATATTTTTGAGTGAAATGTTGCATGTGACTACAATATATTTTATATATTTTCTTTTGTATACAAGGCATATACAGCTATGTATATTGAAATAAAGCCAATGTGAATATATAAAGCGTTGAATTACACTTTTTTTCTAATTTGAGTTATAAAAAGCGCTAAATATTTTCTTAGGCTGTGAAGATTTTTGGTTTGGAAAAAGCTTGAAGGAAAAAATACCTTCAATGAAAGAGCTCCTTGGTTTTCAAAGGTGCAGAATTTATAAAGAGAAAATGTAGGAGCATTATTTAAAAAAAACAAAAAGGCCCTTCTAAGACTATTTCAATATCTATGTTATAGATGTATTGTAAAGTTATTTGAGTATTTTTAATACCTATGTGATCACATCCTCATGTGTTTAGATAATATGGAATTATTCAGGTTTATGTACTTCTTATATTTAATACAGAACTTTGCTCTGGTAACTTTCTTTACTATGTGTTCTGAATGCCAACTAACTTATTCTGTTTAGGAAGGTGCCTTTCTTGGGTAGTGTCTTTAATGAATTTATCACTGTATCTGGGGGTGGACTGATGTACTTGGTGGTTTCAGTGTCATAGAGTTGAGAGTTTGTTTCAAATAACAATCTCTTTTTCTTTGTGCAAAGTAAGCATTGTGTAAGGTATGGGCAGGAAGGAAGGAGTGTGTGTACATCTGTTTGTGTGTGTGTAAATATATTGTTGTGTGCACATACACCTAGACAATCATTTTATCAATGATATTGCATAGAAACAATATGAGAAAACATTATAGAGCTGCCCTTACTACTTCTCCTTAGTTTGGGGGTGCAAGTTGAAGTCAGTGATGTTTTTGAGGGCTATATTGACGGGAAAATCTTTCTTTCTTGCTAAAATAAAGAGATGTAGTGGAACAGTTATATTTTCTGGCTTAAGGGACAAAAAAAAAAAAAAAAGGAGAATTTATTTTAAAAAATGTCCATCTAATTTGTAAATGTGAGAATAAATAACACATTCATAGCTTCCAAGGTGGAGTGTTTTATTACATAAAGTTCTGAGCAGATTTTTCTTCTGCTTGATTTCTTTTAGGACAGACTTAGGAAAGACATAACACCTTGTGAAACTGCTTCTTGATTAGTACCATCATGCCAAATTAAATGCATAGGTCCTTCATTCCTAGAGTGTGTACTCGACAGCTGTTATTAATGTGCATTTTGGCATCCTGATCAGGACAAAAATGTTGATTTTATTGAGAAATACATGGCTCCATTTTCTTCACCAGTTTCTTCTTTAGTGTGCCAGAGCAAAGAGTGGCACTTCAGTGTTATTGATATTTCAAGTGTCCTAGAAATTCTGCTTTGCTGGCTTGCATGTTTGTGTTTGCTCCTAGTGCCAGGTTGAGTTGTAGGTACAAAAATGCCCTCTCTATATCCGAATAGAAATTAAGTTGGAATTACAAAAAAAAAAAAGAAAAAACCCACCAAAAAAACCCAAAACCAAAGTGAGTTGAAATCATTTTTAGATGGAAATTTGATTCCATTCTTTTTTGACAAACACATTTACAGTTCTGTTTCTTTGTTTAGAAGCAAAAGAGACAGGGAGGAAAGTAAGAAGAAAAGTAAGTTAATAGGCAAGTTTTAAATGTCCCTGTTGCTTGGAAATATTTTTTTATGTCTCTGCAGTGCACTAGATATCTCTATCACCATAAGTAGCACGGAATTACTTAATTTGTGTGATCCACTCAGTGATTTCATACTTTGGGTCACTGGTATGCTGTGAGAGATCTGAGCAAAATTTGAGGGTGGAAGAGGGCCTTGCAGAGGCAAGGAGGTGACCTGGTGTTTTCCATGGGTCATTCTGCTGTGGGATTTGGTTTGTAACATTGGATGGACTTTTCCTGTAGGCACCTCTAGATTGCTGGCACATGCAGTCTAACAATTAATTAGATTAATTAGAAATATATGTATAGCTGTAGGTGTGCAGTGAACACATTCTTTATAAATAAGTGATAGAGGAATAGGATCTGTATTGCCCTGATTGTAGGTTGAAGAGGAAATGGCAGAATTTGTATTGCTATTTTTGTTTCAGGAAGTCCAGAGTATAAATTTTACTCTGTGTGGTCTGTATGAAAGAGGTCGTCCTCTAAACACTTTCCTAATATGAATTTGAGCTCCTAGAGCTCAAGATTACGCTTTTGAGGAGGAGGAAGGTGTAGAAGTAGATTCCCATCTTTGGCTGTTTCCCAGTTCAGAAGACAGTATTGGAGTCCACTGAAATTTATGTAACTCCATTTGCTATAAAATTTTTGGCCCTTCTATTTTGAAATGTTCTCAAAGAAAATCGTCTCATAGCAGATAGTATCCTGGATATGTCATCTGCAAAAATGCATACATGTGCTTTGTTTTGAAAACTTCCATAAAAGTGTAAATGTTCACTTATTTTTGAATAGTTTACTGTTGATATCATCTTTGATGACTTTTTTGGTTGGTTGGGGTTTTGTTGCAATCAATATCAGAAAAGATTTTTTGTAGTCAGTTTCTTTCAGAAGAAATAGCTTCACCGTTGTGTTTTGTTACCTGGTAGAGGCTTGTGAGCTAAACCCTAGGCTGTAGATGTGGCATGACATTAAAAGGGCAGTGAGCAGCCAAATTCTGAAGGATCCGCTGAGAATGGTTTTTGTTTTTGAAGGCCTTTGGGGCTCGTGCTGAAATTCCAGTATTTCATTTGAGAACTCTGCATGGCAGCATGAGGTGAGAGCTTGCTTCAAGGCATTCTGCCTCACTGCTAACGCAGAAGGTCTACTCCAAGAGATCCTCTTCCAGCAGTATAAAGAAATGATTTGTCATGGGTCGTGTTTTTGAAAGCTTAGATCACTCCTTTCAGTACACAGATTCCCACATGCAACTGGCCATTCTTCTGGCAAGTCCCTCCCGGCTATGAAGTTACATCAAGCTATTTTAGTTAGCTAAGGGAGAGCTTTTCACTCTAATCTAGTGTGTTCAAGTGCCAGTAAAATAGCAGTTAAACAGCAGATAAACAGCAATAATTGGCTTTTAAACCTTTTTTCTCCCCCCCCTTTTTAGTCTTTAAGGCTATGGAGAGCTTAGTTGAGTTCAAGTTTTCATAGGACTAGCTGGGTAGTTTTTCATGAGGAAAGAAGTTCATATTCCATTGTCAGGGTGGTATGCTCTTATCAGTGGATTTAGATGACAGCTCTTAATTCAGCATCTTGCCTTGGATTGATCCTCGTGCTGCATTCATAGAAGTGAAGTCATTGAAACATTGTCAGCAATCTACGCAGCTGCCATGAAAAAGATGTACAAATGCAGAAATATAAAAGCTGTTAACGTACTCTTTTGAAGATGAGTGATATTGTTCTGACAATTCTTATATCCAGTCCCTCTCACTGACAGAGGGCTTTGAGAAGTCTGCACCATTCTAGGTGGCATTCAGATCTGATTCTCTCCCAGGACAGCTGCTTTAGAAAACTTGGATTTTGCATTCATGTTTAACCTATTTCTTCTACCAAAACCAGGAAATCATTGTTGCTGCTGAATTCATCGCAGTTATGTTTGGCATAAAAAGGAGATCAAAGCTTAGCCTGCTGAGGCCAGCAATTTCCTTAGTGATGTCGGGAGCACTCCTGGTCAGAAGAACCATGAAATGAGGCATCAGAGCCTTCCTAGGGAAGTGGTGGAGTTGCCATCCCTGGAGGTATTGGAAAGACTTGTAGATGTGTTGCTTAGGGACATGGTCTAGTGGTGGGCTTGGCAGTACTATGTTAATGGCTAGACTCGGTGATCTTGGAGGTCTTTTCCAACCTCTATGATTCTGTAATGGTTTGGAAATGTGTTTTCTTAGCTTAGTGGTTGTTCATGTGACTCTAATTTGAATGGTATGCAATGAAAAGGCCAGAAACAAAATATGCTGAGGCCACACTAGGACTTTCTCAACATAAAAGTTCCTTTTTTAGTAGTTTTGTTTGGGGTTTTTAGGAGGTTTTGGGAGTGTTTTTTGGTTTTCTGTTTGGTTTGTTGGTTTGTTTGTTTGTTTTAACACCAGTGTTAGTTATGAGGGTTTTTCGTCTTCAGATTCAGGAACCTGGGGATGTGTCAGTCATTCCAGATTTTCCACCATCTCACAAGAGGTAATTCAGCAATCCCTGCCTTGACTGATAATGTAGCATTGCTTTGCAAAGGCCATTGGTGGTAAAAGAAAAGCGGATATTCTTTCATTTGTTATACAATATTCTATCTCCTTCTCTTAATGTATCAAGTCTTTATCAGTGTTAATGTTTTTGATAATACATAATATTAAGTGTCAGCAAAGAAATTTAAGAAATAGGCATGGTTACACAGATCATGACAGTATTTGTGTTCAAGATGTTCCATATATTTTCCTTTAAATACAGAAGTGGATACTGTGTACTGTACTTGCCAATGATAGTAATGATTTATAGTTTAATTACACATTAATTGGCTCCTGCTGGTTGTTCAGTCATAAATATCTTAATGCCTAATTTGCATTTGTTGCACCATGTTTAGAATTGCATTTATTTAAACCCATGTTTCAAAGTTTCTCCTCCTAGATGCCCCAAAAAGCCAAGAACATTTTCTCCCCTTGACAAATAATTTGGCTACTGGGATTTTCAGAGGGGGATGAAAGGGAACATAGAAAAGGGAATTGCAGGGTTTGGACAAGGATTGTTTGTAGCCTTGGTAATTAGCCAAAACTGCACAAGTGTTCTGATAGTCTTCCTGCTATTTGTAATTTTCTCTAATACTTGCCATGTTTATTCACCCATGGATAAACTGTTCATCATATTTGAGAACAGGGGGGCATTTCTCTAGGGCCAGACTGGTAGAACCCAAAGGGATTCAAAGCCTTTTGTTTTTCCTGGACGTTTTCTGTATTCTGCCATGTAATCCACTCCTAGGACTATCCAGGCATTTTCACCTAAGTAGATCCTTGCTACCACAGGAACTTAGAACACAGGAAAGTCTTTAATCTTTCCTGTAGTACTCTGATGGCCCAGGCCACATAATAAGATTTTAGTCTTCCTGTCTCTTAGATTGGTTCATGAGGTTAAAGGTTGCTGGAACTCTTTTGTGGCATGTCAACAGGATTGATAAGCTGGATGCTGTCTGGACTAAAAGGAAAAAAAAGCCCGAAATGGTTGCCTTATGGTTTGCATAAAATGGTTAGGAATAAGACTTGATAACCCTAGTTGGGCTTTTTGTCTAATGTTCCACTGCATTTAAATTGGGCTTTCAAAGATGCAAACCCTTTACAGAAACTCTGCAAGGTGGCTTTGGTCTAATCAAAGCAAAAGAAGTGAAGAGTGAGGCATGACAGTTTATAGCAGGACACTGAGCAATGGCTCAGATGGAGATGGAATTGGTTCTCAGCTCTTTTGCATGACTTGAAGACACAACCTGAGAATTGATCTCCTTTTTGGAAATGTCTCTCTCTACTATTCTGGGGTATGAAAATAACAGACTTCTGCACACGAAAAAAAGCCCAAACGAAACACAAAAAAACCTAAAGGGAGTTTCTGGTTATAGTAATGACAAGATTTACAGAGCTTGCCCATCTAGCTCTCTGTTTCCCTATGTCTGCATGTGACTTTTGGGTGAAGGATAATAAAAATAAAGCCAAAAAAAGTCAAGAAAGGAATATCGACTCAATTACTTTGCTTTTAAGAACCATGTTTGCTTTGAAATAAACCTTGGATTATAACAATAGAGTTTATAAATTAAATAACATATATTCATTTACCTTTTTATATAAGTATTTTTTATAGTTTACTGCAGTTAATCAGAAGAATTGTCTCAATAGTCACCAAATTTCAAAATCTCCTATAATTTTCAGAGTTAGAAATACAGGGATCAAAAAGGAATTCTTTATGTATTGAAAACAGAGGTTCTGTAATATCTAAACCAAATATCAGAAAAACAAATAATCCTTTTTGTAAATTCCAATTCTGGTATAAGCTTTTTTTTAAGTCACAGGAGCCAGCTATGAATGCAGTACAAAATCCAATTTAGCAAAATAACAGCTGGTTTTGGTTTGGATATATCGTACTTTTAATACAGGATTTTGCTTTTCTGATTAAGTATTTGTACAAGGAGAAGCAGGTTACTTCAGCAGCTGAAATTGTTCATATAATTGGTCAAACAGAACATCAGACAAATGATTTTCGTTATGCATTTCAAATTAGAGCAGAATGGAGTAGTGTCTCAGGATTTCTGTAGCTGCCCTCCCAGAGCAGCTATGCTCCACCCAGGTATGAAATCAGTTAAACCGAGGCTTTTAACACTCCTTGTACGCTTTTAAGACTCCTCATTTACATTTGTTTTTCTTTTAAATTCTGGTAAACACTTCCTTCTTACTGAACTGCTATTTCTTGCATTCATGATCACAGAAATAGGAATAGGAATTACTGTTTATCCATGTGCTGGTTTGTCCAAGTTTTATGTTGTGACCATCACTCACCTAAGAGCTGATCACATTCATTGCAAATGTAAGGTCTAAGCTCTGTTTTTACTTTTCTTTGTTCTGTAGGGCCTACTTTGGGAGGAAAAAATAAAAGAAGGTGTTTGAGAGACTTATTTCATGGCCCAGTTGATGTCCACTAGCACAGCTTCTAGTGCCAGCACAAGGCTGAGAGCAGAAGCATGTGACAAGGGTCATGTCCCAGCACAGCTGCCTCTTCCAAAGGTGATCACACTAATGTGCAATCTGGTGTGTGCAGTTTGGTTTTGACAGCACAACAGTGCTCAGGGACCTCCCTATCCTAGCACAGAAACTCGTATCAAGCTCATTTCTGCTTCCAAGAATTCAGAAATAATAATGTTTTACTTAAGAAATGGAGAGTTTTGGAGACAACTTGTTCCCTTTTCCTTTCTGTTTTCACTTTCTGCTCAGCAGACACATCTGGGTTCTATCAAAATTTGTCTGTCTTGCAGTCATGAGTATAGAAGTCACTTGTCACACTCTGTGAGATTGCAGTTGGGCACACAGGATCGAACAGCCAAATGACATTTTGGAAGAAAAAAAAAACACCAAATTTTTATCGAGATATTCAGTAAGAAGGTAATAAAAATATCAGAACCCTCGTCTCATATTTAGTCTGGGCCTGATGCTGCCATGTTTGCTACTGTGGTCTGAATTGTCTCTACACCATCAGCTCAGGCAAAAATTTAGAGGCAGGTGCTGCACAGGACAGGCTTAAGAATGACACCCATGTGCTTGAGAGTGTTGTCCAAATGCTCCTTGAACTCTGTCAGGTTTGGTGCTGTGACCACTTCCCCAGGGAGCCTGTTCCAGTGCCCAGCCACCCTCTGGGTGAAGAACCTTTTCCTGGTATTCACCCTAAACCTCCCATGGCACAGCTTCATGCAGTTCCTTCGGGTCCTGTCACTGGTCACCACAGAGATTAGTGCTGTCTCTCCTTTTCCCCTCATGAGGAAGCTGTAGGACACAATGATGGTCTCCTCTCAGTCTCCTTTTGTCCAGGCTGAACAGACCAAGTGACCTCAGCTGCTCCCTGTGTGGCTTCCCCTCAAGACACTTCACCATCCTTATGACACTCCTCGGACACTCTCTAACAGCTTCTTTGGATGCAGCCCAGGATACAGTTGTCTTCCTGGCCTGCAAGCGCGCATTGCTAGGTCGTGTTCAACCTTTCATCCACCAGTTCCTCCAAATCCTGGTCAGCAGGGCTGCTTTGAATACATTTCATTCCCTGGACTGTATTGATGTCAGTGGTTGCCCTGACCCAGGTAAAGGACCTTGAAACTTGGCCTTGTTGAAGCTCGTGAGGTTCCTATGGTCGCATTGGGCTTTTCGGAAAAACCTGGCCGATAGAATTTACAACAACTTTGAAAAAATTTGTAGGTTACTCAGTATTATAATTTTTAATAATTATTACTTAAATCTTTGATTATTTTAAAGAAGTTAAACCCCACAGAAATATGAAGAGGGACAATACCAGTTTTTGTGGGTTGATTTCACTGCATCATACTTTTTCTGTGATGTACCACATGTAGCTCTACTACACATATTAAGCAGAGTCATGATGTACTGTGGTTGCCTCTGGGGCAGTTATTAGCTTGTTCAGCCTCTTCAAGTATAAAAGTAGAAGCAATCTGATCACTTCTGCAGGCATAAATCTGCAAAAATATTGTCTTCTTTTTTTTTCTTTGAGTTGTCATGGCAGCATTCTCAATGGACCTTCTCTTATAGCTGAGATGCATTGAAGTCTATGTAGTCAGCACAAAACTGGAATTCACATATTACTTTTTAAATAATTTTTGCTGAAAATTGAGGTTATCACTCCTAGTTATTTTGGTTTTAAGCACTGGTTGCTGTCTATCAGCTAAACGAATTTGTGTACCAAGAAAGAAAACGTCATGTTAATCATATGGAGAATACGGAAAGAAATGAATCAGCTCTTAGTAGTGGATGAAAATGCAGAATTGCAGAAATATTTTGCTGAATGGACAAAACCTAAAAAGCTCTTCAGATTCATAATTCTTTGGTCCTTGTATCCTCTGATGGTAGCCCTTGTCATATCTAACCAAAAGGTTGCCTTTTGCTCATTTTATATAATCCCCTTTCAAAATGCATGTTGGTACTGCATTTAGTATCTGAAATTTAGTATCTGTTTTCCTCCTCGCCTTTGCTCCTTTCTGTCCTCTTTTTGAAGAGTTCCATTACTTCTTCTTTTTTTTTTTTATGACTTATCTGTATTTTCACATTTTTGAATGGTTGCCAGAACAGTAGTGGAATTACTGGGTTTACCTGTATGCTCTTTGTCTGATTTCCAGATGGAAGTCTTTTTTCTTGTGGTTCACTTGCCAGGATTTGTCCTCAGGTGATAATAACTTTAATGTACTTTCTGCCAGTTTCTATTTCATCATGTTACCTCTTGCACTTGAGGGTTCAGCAAATCTGACAAACCAGCAAAATGCAAAAGGGAACAGAATTGCCACAGCAAAAACATTTGGTAGCAAAGGGATAAGGGCTAAAGGATGTAGGTTTTGGTTTTATTAATAATAAAAGCAATAATAAAACTACAAAGATGCAGGAAATTCTTTTTACAGTCTGAAGTATTAGGTGGTGTTCAGCATCCAACCAGGGGCAGGAGAGGTGATGAAAGCAAAATTGATCCTGTTTGTTTTCTTCAGACATCATTACTGCCTGATGTCTTGACATTTCTTAAAGCGTCTCAGAAGGAACAGCTATGTGATTCTTTTGTTTTCTGATACGTTTGTGAGTTAGGTCAATGTTCATTTCATTTCGCACTGGAAAGGCTGAGGCAGGAAAGTTAACAAACATTTTTGTGGATTGTACATAGAACAGAGGGAGAGCTTAATTTTCAACCCCTTTGTCATAGCTTAGTCCTAAGGCAACAGCTAGACTCAACCTACCTGCACTATTTGTTGAACGGTTCTAAGTTTTAACCCATCTATGTGGAAGGGTATCTGAAACCTGTTCTCGTTGGACCTTCAGGGGTCCTTGCTGGTTGTGGCCACCCTTGAGGTGCAGCATCAATCTCAGTCCCCTTGCTGGGGACTCTCAGTGACTTCCTGGATCCATGAGCCTGGGTGTGTTGATAGGATTTCCATCTTTTTGACGTTAGGGGTTCTTCATGTTACTGTAGAAAGATGCAATGGGTAGTGGGTTCTTTGTTGAAGTGAGGCAGTTTGCATCAGCCCGTTCTATGTATGAGAAATTTCAGCTAAAGGCGGGGCAGTACTCTTGGAGTGAGGCACATACTGACTAGGAGATACAAAGCAATTACTTAACCAGCGCTGCTTCAAGCCTTTCCATCAATAGATTATGTTCCTTTCAACAATTTGAACTGACCTGATTGCTGGGGTGATGTACTGGGCTGGTCAACACAGTTTAACCAGTTTTTGTACTAATGAATTGGTAAACTCGGAATGAGAGGAGAAAATACTGGAAATGTAAGAGCAAAGCAATGGCAGAAAAAGTCATTAAATGTAGCTTAACTTCTTTAAAAAGATATTTTTCTTCAAATACAGTAGTTCAATAGGAAGCTACTGTTGTGGACTACAGTTCAGCAGAGTGCTTAACACTGTTCCCATATAACTCTGATACAGTCTGTGTTGGTGGGACTTGGTATTACAGGCAATACCTTGGGTGCTGAAGTTAACCCAAAAGTTAAGTACTCTTCTGAACTGCAAAGTAGCAGTCTAACCTACAGTTGTTATTTCTTTTTAAATTCATGCTATTATTTTTTCCAATTCAATATAAAAGTAAAGAAAAAGAAGAAAAATCCTTTAAAAATCCATCTGATATGTGAATTGACAGGATTTTTTTAAAAAAAGATTAAGATGTTTTCAAAATTGAATATATCAAATACACAGAAAATTATACTTCTGCATTTGTTTGTAATTTTAAATTTATCTTGAAACCACAATGGAGTTTCAACAAAAGCGGCAAACAAGGGGGGGGAAAGAAAATAACATTTTTGTAGAGATCTTGCGCTCAGATTCAATCCAACAAAGGAATTTAAAGGACACACCAAAAAAAAATTAATTGCTGCAATGACTGATCTTTGACTACTGCAGCACTAGTGGGAAAAGTTAGTGAAGCAGAATATCAGTTGATCTGAAAGTATTATAAAGCATTATTACTGCCTCTGATTATTAGATGCAAAAGTTCAGACATCACAATGCAGGAGTTTTGGGCTGGAACTCAGCAATCACTGCTCTATCCTTATTTCCCTTTGACTGAAAATTCAATAAGAACAACTAGCAAAACCCTCCAGACTTAACAGCCCACATATTTCTGCAACCATAAATAAATAAACCTGTATGAAAAATTGAATGGCTATGTTGTTCTTATTCTTCTAGTGCAAAATATTTAGCTTGTAAACCACTCAGTTATCTCTGTCATTTTTTCTTAATGTGTTAGAGGTTTTTAAACAACCCATTGGCAAAACTCCAATGAGGCTTTATAGAAGCTATTATCTAAAATTTATTTTAAAAATTAAACATTTTAATGTTCATAGGAAGGCAGTAATCCAGTTGGAAAGGTTTAAAAAGGTGAGGTACAGTTAAACAATTTCTAAAATTCTCTGCTGGAGACATAGTGGGCTATTCCCAGCTGATCTGTTATATTAACGTATAAAAAGTAATTTTACCGGTTGAATTATTTACCATTTACTTGATTGACAGCAGTACTTGTTTTCATAGAAATAAATACGTGTTATAAATAGCATTACACATTTAAAGCATAAACAAACATGGAATGCTTTTTTCCTGGAAAATACAAGGGAAAAACTGGGAGAGTTGTGTCTTTGTATATAAACTGCATGAGCTTTTATGGGATATAGTTGCATCAGCTGTTGTCATACTTTGATCTTTATTCAGTGTGAGTTCTTTATTAAATTTTGTCATCTCTGTCTTGACCTGAGGTATTATAGATTTCTGTAGTGGTTTTTCAGAGATACTGGAAAAGCTTTAGGTATTCCATAAGATCATTTCTTAAAATATGACAGAAAGTGTTCTGAAAGGTGCTTTAAGTGGAGGACTGGTAGATCAAGTTGTGGTGAGTTGGTCCCAGCTGGCAGCCCCCACAGAACCGCTCTCTCACTGCCCCTGCAGCAGGCAGAAAATCAGAAAAGCAGGAGACAAACTGCATAAACTGAAATAAAATTAGAGAAATCTCACCAGTTCCTGTCACAGGCAAAACAGTCCCACTGAGGGAGCACCTGCTTCAGCATGGGCTTATCCACTGGCTATGGTCTATGGTGTGCGTTCTTTGCCGTGCGGTACCATCTACTGCTCTCTTCCGGTTGTTACCTCATTCTCTTCTCCTCGATATTTGCTATCCTTTATTAAAGATGTTTTCACAGAGGCTTGGCTGAAGGACTGTGAAGCTGTGTCTGTCACGGTCCATTTGGATCTCTCATATTTACAGGACAAGGTACTCTGTAAATTATTTTATGAGCTCATTAGGTAATACAAAAAACAAACTAGTTGCAACCATTTTCACGATAAGTGATCCCTCTCATGTCCTAGAAGATAATGGTTTAAACACTAGCTCTTCAAATTGATGAAGAATTGGAGAGTTATTTATGCTCTCACTTTCAAGTCTTCTGCTTTTCTGAGAAGCAAATAATACTGATCGTGTGGATCTAGGGAAACCTCATAGCACCTTTCAGTATCTAAAGGGGCTAAAAGAGGTCTGGAGAGAGACTTTTTACAAGGGTGTGTAGTGGCAGGACAAGGGGGAATTAGTTTAAACTGAAAGGAAGCAGGTTTAAACTAGATATGAGGAAGAAATCCTGCTCTATGAGGGTGACGAGGCACTGGCACAGGTTGCCCAGAGAAGCTGTAGGTGCTCCATCCCTGGCAGTGTTCAGGGCCAGGTTGGATGGGGCTTTGAGCAACCTGGTCCAGTGGAAGGTGAAATGAACACGTTCCTTTCGTCAAATAAGTTATTTTCTGAAATAAGCTTTACAGGGATATTGCGATTTAGTTAATACTGAAGTATTTTTATAACATTTAAATTAGTGTAGCATTTTCTCATTGAACAGTGCAATTTTAAGTGACGAAGTAGAGGGGAGAAGCAGCACTCTGTCTTCTTTTCATCACCTCCACTGCAAAACTACATGGATTTTCTTGCAAAGTCTTCTCTAGGTCTTTTCAGAAATTCGTTTTCTTGGGAAAAATGCAATTTTTATGTTAGACTGCAAACCATTTTTTTCTTTCAAAATTTTTATATCATTTTTTTAAAGAATCTATTCATCAAAAATTTATTTATGTTGCATTGTGAAAGGTTTTTGAAATATTTTGTTCTAAACTAGGCAAAGCTGTAGGATTTTTTAATGCTGCTTCTTTATTTTTTTAAATCAGTATTATTTTCTAAACTTTGCTTGATTTGTCAAGTCTTTTGATTCTTTTAACATTGTTTTTCAATTTGACCATGAATATTTGGAGGCCTAAAATGAACTTACTAGGAGACAAGCCAAAAACTTTTAATACACAGTAAATGACACACTGTTTAAAGACACTTGTTTCCTTGTCTCTTGTACTAGGAGTTTTCAATCTCTCTCCTCTCACCTCTTTTGCCTCTCAACAAATTACATCCTGCTTCCTTTTGGACACCCATTTTTAAGGAATGGGGGAATATAAAAGTTATTTCCAGTATTTCATCCTTCATATCTGATATTTACATTTCATCATGACTACTTAGCAACTTTGCCATGCAGATGTGCTTTAGAGCTTCTTTGGCAAAGGATGACATCTTGTTCCAGAAAATACCTGTAATGTCAGTCTTTGTGTGACTTTTCTGAGCAGACAGCCTACAGATATCCTATACCCTCCTCCTAAAAAGACATTGTAACTGTAATCATGACCTCATTGAAATCTTCAAGATTGATTACTTCAGGATTTACCATTGGGTAAAACAGACATGTCTGACCTCTGAAGGATCACAGAATAAGCTGAGTTGGAAGGGACTCACGAGGATCATCAAGTCCAACTTCTGGCTCTGCCCAGGAGTCACACCCTGTGCCTTAGAGTGTTGTCCAAATGCTTCTTGAGCTCTGTCAGACTTGGTGTTGTGACCACTTCCCTGGGGAGCCTGTTCCAGTGCCCAGCCACCCTCTGGGGGAAGAAGGTCTTCCTAATCTCTAATCTAAAACACCACTGACACAACTTCAGGCCATTCCCTTGGGTCCTGTCACTGCTCCTTTCATTTCTACAGTACTACCTGGAAGTGCAGGGAATATAAACCTGAACAGGTAAAGAGAGCTCTCAGCTCTACTTTGGAAATGGAGGCTGGAACTGCATCTTTTTGGAGAGATAAGAAATCATCGATCAGCTATCCTGTGGTTATTAGGGTAGATTTCTAAGATTTAGTCAGACAAATCCTTGTAGGTTGGCTCTTGCAGTGTGTCACCAAAAGTCCTTGCAAAACTTTTTCTCACACCACTTCTGTATCCAGTTCCTTTCAAAGTTTTTCTCTTCTCGTGAAAGTATTTTGGCAGTGACTTTAAGGGGGTCTGATATCTAAGTGCTTGCTGTGTTAGAATCTCAGTATAGAGAGGTCTCCTGAGTTCCACTGAGGTAAACCAGCTGTGAACAGTTTACTTGAAAGTAACACGAAGGGAACACTGTTTTTCACACATAGATTTTCACTTCTGAGTAGTGGCACAGAATCTAGTTAGGCAGTTGTGCGATTGTCTCAAAGTGAAACAGCTGTCTCGGCTCCAATCTTGCCCTCCTATTCTTCCAATGAGGCTTTTTGATTAACTTTTTATTCTTAGGATAGCAATTTGTACCAAGGATCTAATTAGAACTTTATGTAACACAGCCAAAGCCCTCCTTTTGCAAGTCTGTCTCACCTCAGTCCTGCTAATATTGCAGCTTTCAGTATGGAGCATTCTGAAATATCTGATATTTCAAGCTATCTCCTCTGGTTGAAAACAATTTCAGCTATTGAGAGTCGGGAACAGGGTTCATTTGATTCTTTTGTTCCGGTAAGGAAAACTGTAACATACCTCTAAAATAAGGCATGTTTTAAAATTTAAATTCCGAGGGTTAGACTTCTTTGGGGGGAGGGGGAAATGGATTAAACATTCTGTTGAGCTGAATGAACTCAGACCTCTGACCATAGCTCTTCTGTGTTTCTTTCTGGTAAAAGAATGAGTAGGAAAGAATTGTCTTTTATAAAAGCTGGTGGTTTTCTGGGGAGAGAATGCATAGTTCTATATATCTGGAGTTTAAATATATTGCCAGTATATCTATTTTATCATTATGTTAATGATCAAGAAAAAAGCTATATTATATATAGTTCTTATTTCCTGAAAAACACATAATAGAGATATGGGTTTAAAATTATAATAAATATAAATAAATATTAATAAATACAATTTGAAAATATAGGTATTACTGCTTATCACCAGACAGCATGCAGTAATGTTGTATATTGTGTATAAAATTAATGATTTCTTCTATGTTTATATCAATATGTGTTACTACTTTTAATTGAAGTATTTTGAAGAAGCTATTTATTTATATTAATGTCATGTGCACTGGAGATATTTCAGTAGCAGATGGCTTTTGGTGACCAGGTTAGGTAAGGCTGGTAGAATGTGCTGGAAAGGAAAGAAGAAAGTATCTTACTTTCCTCTAAGTATCTTTTTTCATGTGATATATAAATTTAATGGGGTATTTTTAAATGAAATTATGCTAATATTGTGCAAAAGAGACACACATCTGAACTGTTAAGTATGTGATCAACAACCTGAAGAATTATTCCATTCTAACTCTGTCAGATCAGTATTCAGCTAATAAGTGAGCAAAAAGGGTCTTCAGTAACAGATGGGTTGATAGCAAAAAAATGCTTGAATCCCTGTTTGTATAGGAGTAGAGTGCTTGTAATTGAAGAAGACATTTCAAAATGTGTCACAAAGCATATAGTAGCATGTGAAGGATGGACTGACTTTAACTTTGGAGTCTCTTGCTTTCTCCTTGTTACAGCTGCCCTAAAAAACCTTGTGCCTCCCACAGATTCTGTGTTCTTCTTGCTGTAATATTTTTCTATGTCATTTTTCTCCCGTTCCTCTGAAGCACACGATGTTCCCATTTCTTGTCCTCCCAGCCAAACATTTATTTAGTATCAGGGTCAGGTCTGCACTGGGGTTTTTATATGTTAGTGCTCAGAATTGGTGCACCTGCCTGTGAAGTTGCTTAGCTTTTGGAAAGGACCATCACATTAGGTGTTAATTTTTCCCAGACGTCCCATGGCGAAAGTCAGGATTTACAACAGGCTGAGAATGGTAAATGTGATATTTCTGGCAGGCATCATAATTTACTGGAGGGGGAGGGGGATATGTTTCATTTGGAGGGTGGGATTGGTGCCTAAAAGGTAGGGTAGGAAGAGACTGGAAACCCCCCAAATGGTTTGGGTGAAAGGCTGCCTCATGTCTGAATGCCAGTTTCTTGGGATAGACGTTAAATTGTTTTCAAGGTTGAAATGCTGTTGTACAGGCACAAGAGAGATCTGAGTTCCTGAAGCTGAATATTTTTAGTACTGCGCTCTTTGATTCCTGTGTTCTACCTGCCTCCTGCCTTAAGCAGACAGCTCTGTTTGTGTTACTAAATGCTATACTTAGTGCTTTTCCAGGTGTTCCCTCCTAGCGCCTGATGTATAGTGCATAACTTTCAGTTTCCTTTGCCAGGAAATATTTTCTTTATCCCTTCTAACAGTAATCAAAGCTTATTTCTGAAAGCCCTCTCCTGGAGCTCTTCCATTAAAAAAAGAGAACCAAACCACCAGGTCAGAGACAGATATCCAGGAGATGTTTTTTATTGTTACTTTTTTGCTATTATTCTAGAGGAAGAGACTGCCTTGACGCTCTGAACCATTTACTGTTCCGGTGTTTGGGGGATGCTGTTCAGTGCATGAAGGGTGGTTGTGACGTTTGAAGTTCCCCTAATTGATTTGCAAACCCATCTTCTCAATCTTTGTTCAGATCAGTTCTGACAGTTTTTAAGTTTTATGTCTTTGATTGTTACATGTATTGTTCGATACAGTGAAAGGTGAATGTTACCTTTGTGTACAAGGAAAGTTGTTCCATTTTGTGGGATAAGTGGCTTTTAATTATATACATTCACACAGTAAATCCAGAGGGTGCAGATCCCTCTTATCCTAAATCCCTAGTCCTGTCCAGGTCACTACTAATAATATACACAAAGAGCAGCATCCTAAATGTGTGTGTTTTACAAAGCAGAAAATATGTCTTGAAATCAGTAATTAAAAGCTATCTTATAACCCAGGAACAGTCTTGTTTCAAAGTTCTCCCTTGTGTTACTTTTTGGGCATGCATCATGAGAAAAAGGGCCATGTTACTTGCTGCTAGATAAGTCACTGTTCCCATCTATTTTAATTCAGTTTAAGACAATTTTTTACTCAGTGTTTCTGCATCCAATTCTAGCCAAAACAACGCTGTTGAGAAATGACAGAATGCGAAAATGTAAAGACGGGGGAAGACCTCATAGGTCACGTCGCCCATCTGTCGGAATGTGCGTACTGCCTACAGTACTCATTCCAGTGCTAACCTTAGTTTATACAAGGAGTTTCAGGCAACAAAGCTTCGACCTCTCCTCTGGGGAGACTATACTATAGGATGTTGAATTTGTAGTTGTGTATAAAATCTACTTGGCTGCCCTTGGCATGAAACTGAAATGTATTCCCATGGTAAAAATAGCAAAATATTGATTGAAAGACAGGCAAGTATAATTTTACTGATATGAAGTGCTTTTCAGCATCATTCATAACATCAAAGAATTTTTTTTCCTTTTTTTCAGTATTTCTTTTGCTTTTAGTCTGTTTTGTTAAGTTTGTTTTTTCAGTTCTATCTAGACCCATAATAGGTCCAGTCCACCTATTTGCACTATTTTTTTTCAGGTTCACAAGGATGCTTTTCCCTTGATCATTTCTCAAGGGGAATTGCCTTCTTTTTTTCCAGGCCTTTAATTTTAAGTAAGGTGTATTTTTAAGGTCCTGTTCAATTTCTTTGAAACAATGTTGGTTTTGCTATACTTGCCAGTAATTTCTGTTGTGTTTCAGAC
The DNA here is from genome assembly GCA_013398955.1 of Callaeas wilsoni. NCBI lineage: Eukaryota > Metazoa > Chordata > Aves > Passeriformes > Callaeidae > Callaeas > Callaeas wilsoni. Next base: position 107,393 of record VWPU01002856.1, on the reverse strand, counting down.
TTAAAATGGCCCTTGGCACTTTGTTTACTTCAGCAATGACATATCATAGAGCTCCTTTTGTGGCACTGTTTCTTCTCCTGAAGTTCAGTCCCTTCACATTGTTTCATTATTCTCCAAACCTGTGGTGGCATGTTCCATTGATTTTGTGTTTTGAAATTTTTTGCTTATAAGGGTATAAATATATATAAGTATAATCAATTGCTACTTTATGTGTTTCTGTTTTTACATGACAACTTTCCTTGTGGCCACGGTACTGCTTCCACTTTCTCTTTGTTGAGAGAACTTACTGTGGCCTTGCAGTATTGGAGGGGTCTAAGTGAAAGATGGGGACAGACTTTTTAACAGGACCTGCTGTGACAGGTTATGGGCTGATGGTTTTAAGTTGAAAGATGATTGATTTAGATTAGATTAGCTATAAGAAAGAAGTTTCTCATAGTGATGGTGGTAAAATACCAGCACAGGTGCTCAGAGAGGTGGTGACTGCACTATCCTTGAAAATATTCAAGGTCAGGTTGGATGAGGCTCTGAATAACTTGATCTCGTTGAAGATGGCCCTGTTCATCACAGGGGCCTTGGACTGGATGAGCTTCGAAGGTCCTTTCCAACTCAAACCATTCCATGGTTTTCTGATTTGTTGTTTCTACTGCTCTGCTACATTCATCTTGTAGAAGGGCAGTTTTCTTAGCTTGGGCTTATTGTCATACAAACAGAGCCACAAGTCAGTGCTCCCTTCAGAGCCCAGCTCGAGTGAGTTCACGTCTGCACAGGATACACTGTGTGCGCAACATTTTCTTTCATAACCAAAGATCTTGCTCTTTTGCTTTCCTCTGCTGGTCCAGTCTCACCTCCAATACACGATTTGTAAATTTTCCAGAAAATAGGATGACTAAATAAAAGGTGCTGAACAAATTCCTGTTCTACAGTGAAATTTCAGGATAATTGGTGTTTTGAAGGCAAAGCAGATACGACTTGGGGAATTTAACTTTCTTGCCAGTTTACATAAACATTTAATTACTGAGTTGGATATTGAGAAACAAAGATGGCAAACTCACACAGGAAAAAACACCTCATTGGGAGGTTCATCTTCACTCCAGACACCTCCCCTCCTCTAGCCATCACTTCAGGTCCTACTCAGTTCCTTTAGGGAGATGAGGGACTTGGGGTTCCTCACACATGAGGTTGGAGCCAGGGTCAGGACATGCTTGTTTCTCTTTGCTGCTCCTTTTTCCTCACCCTTTTCTTCCTTATTACTTGTTTCTCCTGCCCCAGTGGTGAATCTGGTGTGACACTGGCTGGAACCACCTGTGTCCAGCATAGGGCAGCCCTGGCTTCTCCTCACAGAAGCCTCCCTTGCAGTCGACTGCTCCCTTGCTGTTTCCATCCAGTAGGGAGCAGAAGGCAGGCAGAAGAGGCACAAGACTCATGCTTCAGGAGGACATACTCCTTTAAAAAGACACTTGAATGTAGCAGAGTAAGGAATAACAAGGTGTAAAGTCTAGAAATTGGACTGATTTTTTTTTTTTTAATTTCTCTGTGTAAAATTTTTAAACTTGGGGGAAATTGGTCCTAAAAACAAAAAGAAAATGGCATTTGTGTATTTCCGCTATCTATCCTAAACCAAGATTGCATCACCCAAAAGGGACCATCCCCTTTAACCAGTAACAACCTGATGGCATTACAAAGGTTCACGAGGAGAGCCCTCACTAAGCTCAGCAGCTTGTGATGTTCCTGCTGGGTGCTACAACCTGTAAAATTATGGAAAACCTGGCAGTTCTGGCACGTACTGTCCTGCAAGCCACCAACAGAGCACCCGTGTTCTGAGGTAGAAGGACATCAGTAAGAAAACAGATTTAAAAATGGTTGGCAAGCCCTATAGTAAAGTACTAAATAGCTGTAATTTATGTAACAGAGCATCTCCATTGAGAAATGCATTTTATGCCATATGAAGCTAAACCATGTAAAAGAGCTGATTCCTCCTGAGCCCTGGATAGCTGCACTTCACACATGGGTGTTTATCTTTTAAACTGATGTACTGTGAGTGCAGTGGTCCTGCAGTGATTTAGGGTTGGAAACAAGCTGTTGAGCAAGTGATATATTTGGAATTATTTAGTTAATTTTATTCATCACTTAGAGATTCTGGGACATAAAGGGGCACTCTGGGACATCAATTAAAACTTTTCCAGAGGACGTTAGGGTAGAAGTTTACTTCCACTGACAAAAAAATCAAAACACTTTTTGTTACAGGACAGACCAACTTGAGTTTGCAGTTCATTGCAGATATTCAAAATCAAGTTTGTGCCTTTAAGTTCTTCCTATATACTTCAATGTATATACATTAAGTGAAGGCATTTGGCAAAATAGCTTTGCCTCTGCACATGCTTACCCAGAATCTGTGAGTTAATTTGATACATTATATGGATCACAGTCATCCCCAGCGCATCTCCTGGCCACTTCAGTTCCAAAACAAGATCATGATGATTTTGCTATTTGTGCTATTAGAACCTTTCCAAAGCTCTAGAACTTCTGTATTTCCTATTCTTTTCTCTCTATGGAGAGTTTTAACTGTGGCACCAGTAAGCCTTGGTGACTTCTGCCCTTGCTAAGCAGAGGTGAGCACTCTTTTGCATTAATTCCACTCTTTCTGGGCTGCTGTTTACAGTGCTCAATATAACAGATTCACCTGAAAGCATGTGTTTCATTCTTTAAGATTTATGTTCTGATAAACCTGCTGAACAGATACTGAATTTTGTAAAAATAATTCCCCTATTTCACATTTAGTTTTGCATTCTCTTTTTTTTTGTTCTCTTCACCTGCATTATAATTTTTAGTCCATTTGTTTCTGTGTTTTTGAGGTGGGTTTTTATAACCCCATGCAGGAATGTTACACTCAAATTTCAGGTATTTCATGATATAAAAAGGTAATAGAATAAGATACTGGATAACTTATTTGTAAGCTTGATGTACTGTGATTTTAAAAATCAAACGTAATATGGTGGGTAAGGCAGCCTTCACTTTTGAAAGAAAGGAGGAAAAGTGAAATATGATAAAATACCATAATTAGGTTGCAGGTACAGTCCAGATCCAGCCCCTCCATTGTTTCTATTGGGATCACACATGCATTTGTTTTTCGTCTGGCCCTGCTCAGCATTTGGAAAAAGGATTGCAGTATTTGTAGATGTGGCACTTAGAGACGTGGTTTAGTGGTGGGCTTGGCAGTGCCGCGTTGGCAGTCCCGCGTTAGCATTTGGACTCAATGAGCTTAGAACCCTTTTCCAACCCAAAAGATTCTATGGTTCTGTGAAAGAATGGCTGCAATTTTGCTTTGATTTTGTTTTTCTCTCTCTGGAAGGAGTTTTATCTTTGTACACACCGAGGCTGGGAGAAAAAAATAAAGCACACAGCTGGGTCAAATAGGATGCCTAAATTTTGGATGCCTGCTTTTCTTCTGGTCTGTTTTGAGTCTGTGTGCATTCATGTGTATTAGCACAGAATCATAGAATATCCTGAGTTGGAATGTACTCACAAGGATCATCGAGTCCAGCTCCTGGCCCTGCACAGGACCGTCCCCAAGAGCCACACCATGTGCCTGAGAGCATTGTCCAAACACTTCTTGAACTGTGCCAGGCTTGGTGCTGTGACCACTTCCCTGGGGAGCCTCTTCCAGTGCCCAGAGAGCTTTTCCCATTGATATTTCTGTGTCCTTCACTGGATTTTGTATTGGGGAAAAAATTATCTCTTATGTTAGTCATTGCTATTTCAAACTGCTAACAAGCAAGATCATTACAGGGGAAACTTCAATAACTGTAAAGCAGGTGCTTTCTTGCCATTCCCTCCGATAGCCTTTGAATCCACACAGAAATGTTAGATTTTCCTTGTGTATGTTTTGGGGTTTTTTTTAAAATAATGCCAATTAATACAATTTTAAATAGGAAATTATTCCTACAGATTAAGTAAAAACAGTGTGAAACTCCAAGTCTGCAAATACGGCCATCCCCTTTGAAAGATGCAATTTACGTTTAAACTAAATGGCTTTATTTGAGGTTACATTATATACATAGGGAGTGGTCTTGAGGATTTCTTGAGGCCTTTTTCTTCTATTCTTGGCAGTTGCAGCCTGCAAGCAAAGCTGCTTTTGACTTCTGTTTTATGTCTCAGAGCAGAGGTAGGATTGTTTGCTGCAAAGTCATTCTTTAGATGTTCAAAGTGTTTCTCTGTCTTTTACATTTTTTGATTAATAGCAATGAAATGAGTTTTTATCTTTCTTAGTCTTTCAGTTTGTAATTCAGTGGTAAATATGACAAAAGGTTCTGTATGTTCTGTGATCTTGAGGCCTCATAGCATGCGAGAGAATTACTGTTTTGACATCTAAATTGTCATTTAGCCTTTCCTGACATTGTGTGTAAATGTAAATTTCTTTCTTTCAATTGTGGAACTCTTGAAAATATGAATTTAAACGAATTCTGTATTACTTTCTTAAGGCCTTGAACAGTCTGACACTGTATATCTGAGAAATGTAGCGTGCCCTATTCATGTACAAATATAGGGACTACTCCACTTTGTATTATTAAGACACAAAATGCTAATGTTTTGAAGTAATACAAAACTGCAAATGTATATTACAGAGAGTGTTTCAGAGTTTAGAGCTGACTGCCTGGAGAGATGAGCGTTCTACTCTGATGTACAGTCCAGAGTTCATTGTCTGCACAAGATGGCAATAAACCACTGACAATTCAACTTACTTTTAAAGTGGTGATACATACACTCTTGTATTACTTTGAATTTCATCACCTCCTTATTTTGAGTTTAATTAAATGTAATAATGTAAGTAATGATGGTGATTCCTTATGAAGAAAAGCAATATAGAGTTCTAACTGCCTCAAGTTGCACAAGAGGAGGTTTAGATTGCATATTAAGAAAAAAGCCTTCACTGAAAGGGTGATCAAGCCTTGGAACAAGGTGTCCAGGCAAGCGGTGGAATCACAATACCTGGAAATGTTCATAAACCAGGTAGGTGGGGTGCTTAGGGACATGGCTTAGAGGTGGACCTTGCAGTGCTGGATTATTGTCTGAACTTGATCCTAGAGGTCATTACCAACCTTATTGATTCTATGAAATTAAAAATGCAGCTAGGAATAAGCATAGGTGAGCAATTTCAAAATGATGACATTCTTGGTTGTGTTTTCTTCTTAAGAAGTAATGTGCTGTGCTTATTATTTTTAAATTAGTTGCCACATAACTACGCTTGTGATTTCGTGGTCTAGTGTTGAATATAGGACTGCATAGTAGAAACAGTTAAAACAAGGAGTTATGAATGCTGGAGAAAGCAAACCAGTATGACATGGATAGTCTTTAAAACCGTGAGTAGTATGACCACAACCAGTCAACCAGGATAATGCTTCACTCATGGCAGAGGGAAAGTTCACGTTGTCTGAGAGGTATGAGTCATGTCATACACTTGCAGAGAATTTGGTAGCAGAGTAATTGTTCATGAACTAGATCATGTGCCTGTTTGTTCTGTTTCTACTGGCTTCAAGTGCTTTTACTCTATCTTGCTTCTAAGTTGTGCTTTTGGCAGAAAAGCAGCTAGGCTGTCTGACTTGCTTCAAGCAGAACAATCCTGTATATATTTGTGGAAGCAAAGTCTGTTATGCTCAAGTCCTTTAAGAAGAAGAATAAAAAAAAAAATCCTTTCTTTTTTTTTTCCCCCAAGCTATTCAAGTTTTGTCTCAGCTATGCCAATCTGTCACTGCAGCTGTCAGTGTGATGCCTTTTTTCAAAGCGTAGAGATGGCTCAGCTGAAAACAGTGCTTCCAGTCAAGGGTAGGAGAAAGGTCTGTGCAGGGAGCACGAGCTGTAAGTCTGACTGCACAGTACATTGTCATTTTATTATAATTCTTAATGTATAGGTAAGGATTGGGATGGAGAGGGAAGTGAGTGAGGAAGGGGGAAAACAGGATCACTCAATTCACTGTGCTCAGTAATAGTCACACTGCAGCTGATTGGTTTGGTTTTATTTTGCATCTGGGAAGAGCTGGTGGAGTGCAATTTACTTGGTAAAGTGTATGTCAGTGTCGTGGTCAAGACTGCAGAGCAGGTCAAAGCGCAGAGTTAGGAATAAAGTCATTATCTTGCAGAAAGCTATTTCTTCTCAGCCAGTCTCACGCCTAGAGAGAGACTGTATACATCTGTGTGAGTATACAGATTGAGAGGTAAGAGGCAGTACTGTCTTAAAGACACTCTAGGCAGAGGTTTTCAAGAGAATCTAGACGTGTTTTTGCATGCCTTTGTTAATTTATGCACAGTTGGGAGTACTGTTAATGAATCCTGGTTCGTCAGTTTGTCAGTGTTCTCTGTAAGAAGTACAGAGATACCTGGGTGTCTTCTTTGAGAATTTGGTGAACCAGTGCATGTGACAGGTTTTCAAGTCAGCATAGATACAGACACGTCACTCCGGAAGGTAAAATCTTTCTGACTCCTTGCCGATACTGGTCACCTTTTGACTTATCCCTTCAGTAGTTTCAGTGTGGTTATATGACTGGTTTGATGCTGTTGTGTGCTCCATGGTTAGCACTATATTTAGGGCTCTCTCCGGTGATTGCAAACTGTCTTCTCAACTTTGCATGATTGAGGTCTCCTACTTTTCTTTAAAGCGTGAGCTACAAACAGGGCCCAGCTGATGAAATAATCTCAATTTCCTGCACTTTAATGCAATTTTGCAGCTCAAGAGGTTAGTGTTCCTAAAATTACCATGTATCAGAGAGACAGAAGCAAAATGTTTGTATTAAATCATATTTTTTATTTTTTAAAAAACCAACTAAACAAGTACCCCCCCCCCAAAAAAAAACCCTAAAAAGTCATAACGAGAAACACTGTCCCACACATATACACATGGAATTACCATGCGCAGGTATGAATGGGAGGAAGAAAAAAGGAAAATACACTGATGATATTAGTTGTGAGTGCTTATAGTCACTATATCCATCTGAAACTATTGCACTGTGAATTTTTTCATGCCCATCTGTCTGAACAAGATAAATACCCCAGTTGCAGAGACTCATCAGTTTGGTAGTTTAGGTTTGTTTTTCTAATCAGTAAAGAATATAGTAGTAAGCACAGTGTTGAAATGAACCCTGTGAGATACACTGGCTTGAAAATTAATTCTTTACAGGCTCTGTAGCAGGGCCAGTCAGTAAAGGATCACATCACTCAAAGGAGCACCTTTAAATGCTCAGACTTTTGCTGTGGAAGGGATGATGAACCAAGCGATAACCCAGGGACCAGGATTAGGTAGGAAGCTAACATGGGAGCATCATGGTGAGTGTCCATCCTCTGGGCCTCCAGAACTTTTGTCAAGGCTCATGAAGGACAGAGGGAGGTCAATTTACGAATGTGTAGATTTTACCTTGCCAACCTAATGTCGTTCTGCAGTGAGAAATCCACTAGCTCTGTGGATGAGGGAAAATCAGTAGATGTCATTTGCCTGGATTTTAGCAAGGTTTTCAGCACGAATTCTCTTTTATAGACAAATGAGAGAGAAACTAAATGGATAGGTGTACTAGAAGGTGTGGGACACTGGCTAGACCACCAGAGCCAAAGAGTAGTGGTCAGCAGGTCTGAGTTCAGTTACTGATGGCAAGTTACTTGTGGTGTTCATACAGAGTTGGTAGAGGTGCTAGTGGTGTTTAATATCTTCATTAATAACCAAAATGATTACATAGAGAGCACTGTCAGCAAGGCTTAAGGCAGCACCAGACTGGGAAGAGCAGATGATACACTGGACAGGTCTCTGATCTTCAGAGGAATGTCAATATGAAGGGGAAACGGACTGAGAGGAACCTCACTAGGTTCAATGAAAACATACGGGAGTTCCCCGTGACAGAATAAAACATGGAGCAGTCCCAGCCAGGCACAGTCTGGCTAAGCTGCAGCTTTGTGAGAGGAGAACAAGTTGCACGTGAGTCAGCCATTGAGCGGGGAGGGCAAATGGCAAACTGGGCTGCACTAACAGCCTGGGCAGCCGTGTGAGGGATATCCCATCTCCTGTCAGACTGCACCAGGAGTACTCTGCCCAGCCCCAAGTGTTCTCACACTTACTAATTTCTGGTTTCTTTGGCTTTACTTCAGTAGAATCTGATATAGATAAAAGGTTTTGTTCCTCAATAGGTTAAAGTGATTTGGGAGAATGCTTTGGAAAATGACTTCTGAAAGATTTTTTTATTTTAGTAGGTACTGTTTTTTAAATCTGTGGAAAGATGCTTTTATTCTGAAAATTGCAAACTTTGCTTTTAATCGGTAATAAACCAATACAGTAGGCAAAAAATAAGAAGGAGATAAAATCAATACTGTAAAAAATTCCCAAGCTTATTCTTCCTGTAGCAAAGGTAGCACTTTTTAAGTGTATTGAGCTAAATATTAATGTAAGTAAAAACTGTGATTCTAAAAAGGAAATAATTTTTTTAACCTTCAGTGATAATGCAATTATCAGGCATATTCCATTTGCTTTTAAAACTAAAAAATATTATAATCATACAGCCTTTAGCTTTTACCTACCACTTCAGTGTGTCCGGTGTTTTGGGACACAAGGAGAATAACAGGATATGGACATACAATATCTTTTCAGATGCTAAGCATTTTAATGTCCAGTTATACCTTACCATGACAACTGGTCCATGCCATGAAATGTAGAGACACCAAATTGTATGCATTTAATTTTAATTCACGGCTTGTACCATTGTATAGAAATAATGACATTGGTCAGCAGTAGATTTTGTCCAGTAACAAAAAATTTCCTTGAACACAGAATTATCTTTGAATGACTGCACAAAAACTGTGGGAAAAAAGAAAAACAAAACCTGTGTTATTCTCACATTATTTGAATTGCTGCACTAATATCACATTTTTAATTTGGGTTGTTACTTAGGTTTTGAAATCCCACAGTAAATATTTGACAATAGAAATAGGATCAGTGTTTTCAGGAGTGCCGTGTTCATGCCTGCCATGCACAAAGAGACCCTGCAGTCTGTATGAGTGTAAAGTGCAGACATTCACTCAGTGAGACATCTACAGTCTAGATGAATAGAACTAGTGAGCTACTGTGCTAAATAAGCATTAGTATTTTCATCAGCCTGGTATAGTGCCTGAAGAGTCTTTGCCGCCCAAGCAGGCATTAGTAAGGCTGAGAAAGGGTGCCTTGCATCACTTTTTGTACTACACTGATTACATGTAGATCCTTCTCCTGAGTCCTTGAGTTCTTGAATCCCATCTCCACAGTCCTGCCTCAGTTTGACGTTTTACTGATGGTGCTTGCCTCTGTCTACATATTCTCACAACTTCCTGGTTTTCTCCAGAGTCTGAGCCAAGTTTATGCAGCTGGGTCAAATCAGAGCTTGGCATTGGGTCAGTACCACTGAATCCCGGAATGGGAGGAACAAGAGGTTCAGGTGGCTAGAAACTAGCCTGGATATGAGCTTCATCAAGAAATTAAAGATCAGGTTGGGCAGCCTTGCAGATGTACAAGTCTTTGTAAACTGGGTCTATATTTCAATCTGAACCTCATCTGAGAGTATATGAACTACGCCAATTATATACCTTTGACATAAATATGGTAATATATGTGCTTATACATATACCTTTACGATACTGCTAAATAGTGTAAACATTAAATGTTTATCCTCTGTAAAGATCAGTTAATCATCTCGGTTCAAACACAAAAGGTGGACTTGTTAGGCAGGGAAGCTGAAACCCTAAACCTCAACATCCCCTAATTGAAAGTTGAATACATCAGGTTTCTTACAGTTCTATTAAAAAATGAACTACTGGATAATACATATTCAGGATGTGGTCCAAAGCCTGGAGAAATTGAAAAGAAAGACCACAGAGCGCTTTTGTTTGGAGGCTGAGAATCTGTTTCCTTCATCCTTAGTTGTTTGAGCAGTACCCAAAGTTATATACTGTTGTACTATTTGAATTCAGTGGGAAGACAGGCTTTTGACTTTTAGTGTATCATTATGACTATTTCAACAATAATGAATTCCAGGTCTTTAAATTTATTTTCTCTTTTTTTTTTTTCTCTTTCAGGCAAGCCCTGCCCCTATAATTGTCAACACAGACACCTTGGACACAATCCCTTATGTAAGTATTAAGGGTTTTTTTATAAATATGTAGAGTTGGTTTATTTTCACACAGAAATTCTGTTTGGTAGTGCCTAAAAGTTATCTTATAAACAGATCTTACAATTAATCATTTTATTTACAGTTACACAGTAAATTCTTTTCTAGGAAAAGAAATTGGGAATGATAATTGCACTCAGGTGAATCATAGCAGATTATATTCACATAGTTTTTAAGTTTATGCTTGCTAAAACTAGCCTTTCTTTGAAAAAAAGAAAAGTAATTTCATTTAGGCTGTCATCCTTACCACTGACATGAATATTTCCTTTTAGAGCTGTGCACACCCTGCTGGCTTAATAGAAAGACATCTGGATGCACAGTATAATATTAGAATGGTGCAATATCCCTTCCTGTTTCTGTCTAAACTTCTTTTGGAGATGAAAATTGCTCGTGATAAATAACAGCTCAAACTAATTGACTTAATATTTTCCTATTAAGGTCTCCTCTTTTTTATGACTTCTAGGAAACACATTATCCTAAAATAAACGCACGTTTTTATTAGATTTTTTAAAAATCTGTTTTTTCTATGAGCATTTGATATTATTGTTTTTAGACTGTGAAATCAACTATAGTTGAAGATAAAGGACACAGAAAAAGACAAAGCAAACACATCACAGAGAGAGTGACAGGCTTAAATGATTGGAGGAAAGAAAAGCAAGTAGCACAAAGCTAGCCAGCCAGTATCTACTCTTTCTTTTTGCATCATCTTAGTTATCTTTTTAAAGCTCCTAATTAATGTCTCTCATCTGTCCTGCTTTGTCCGCATCTGTTTCTTCTGATACCAGTGCATAAGCCTCATTATTTATCTACCTACACCAATCATGTTGCTGGGTTCTGTCTTTCAGAAGACTGTTGATGAGGAAGTTTAATAGGGGTTGTCCTGGCCAGTTTGTTACTGACAATTCATAAAACTTAGAAATTATGATGCAGAACACAGGTAAAGATTACAGCCAAGAGCAATTTAGAAGAATGACGGTGCTGTAAAGCAGAAGAGAATTAAGTCCCTTGATGGGAATATGAACTATTGGGAAGGGTGAAAAAGTTAAATAGAATTTCTCTATTCATTTGCATTCAGCTTTTTTGAAAGGTTTCCTATCATTTCTGTCTCAATTTTCCCTCCTAACATCAGAACCATCTGCTATGGTCTCACTTTCAATAGGTCTGTCTGGCTTTTCTCCTGTATTTTGATGAGACATTTTACACTTAGTGTTCTCTAGTCTTCCAGAAGGGACACTGTGAGCCCCAGTTCTCATTTTCAGCACTGGACCTGTGCCAAGGATCCTCTGCAGCTACGGTTTTAGAATTCGTGAATACAGATGCAATTACACTAGTGACAAGATGCTCAGTCAATATGATTTATTTCCCTAACACATCCTATCAATGCTTACACACTTTTGCGCCACTTTTACACTAGAGTTTCTTTCTCTTAAATAATAAAGAACAAATGACCAAACACATTCAAGAGAAATATTGACAGTGGGTGGAGAAGTACCTGTGGGCTGTTTCAGTCTCCAACACATCATATGAACTGGATAAATAAACAGAAGGTGCTTACTTTAGAAATAGACAACTCTGAATTAGTCACCTTGCTCTTCTCAGCCTGGGAAGAGTTATTTCTCTTAGCTATGGGACACAGCAGCACCACCACAGAGGGACTTCCTTAAACTAGACAATAAGAAACACTTCACCTTGACCTGTCTGCTGAGCCCAGGCCACCATACTGCTCCACAGAACTTGGGGTCTCTGCTTTACAAATAGGCATTTTCTTCTGCTCAGGATTTGTATGCTTGAACATTCTCTAAAATAAGACACAAAAACAAGCTATGAACAAATGACCTCTTCCTGCAAACGAATATTTGAAAGAGTGGGCTGGGAGACCTGTGTTTTCTTTCTTGCTCTCAGGAGTAATTCAGTTTAATTTAATTTGGTTTCATTTTATATTTCCTCTGCAAGGGAGCTGCTGGAATCACTGGGCCAGATCCATGTTTGCTTCTGTATGCATCCCCTCCTGGACCTGGGATCCTTCCCAATACAGATTTAGTGGTAGCATGTGGTGGATTGACTCTGGCCAATAGCCAAACATTCTTCTCACTCCTCCCTGCTGTTGGTCAGGAAGAAAATAATAGATATCAAAACAGAGTTGTATGTGAAGATAATGAGTTAAATAGAGAAAGCAAATGCTGCATGTGGAGGTAAAGCAAAATAAGAAATTCACTCACTATCACCCATCAGCAGGCAGATGTTTAGCCTTTCCTGGAAAGCAAGGCTTCATCATGTGTAGCAGTTATTTGGGAACACAAATATCATAGCCATTAATGTTCTTCCTTGCTCCTTCTTTCCCTGAGTTTTATTGCACACCACCACATGATATGGAATATTCCTTTAGTCATGTGGGGTCATCTCTCCTGGCTAGGTCCCCTCCAAACCCTGTACCCACCTCCAGCCAACTTGCTAATGGGACAGGAAGGGTAAAATCAACAGGAGAAAAAGTCTTGATGCTGTGCAAGCTGTCTTCAGCAATAACCAGAATGCTGGTGTATTATCAATGTTGTTTCAGCCACACATTGAATTATTGCTCCACATAGGCTACTATGGAGAATAAACTCCATCCCAGCAAAACCCAGTACAGCCTCTATAGTATTGTGTGGGTCCTGTAATACAGCCTATAACATCATGGGGTGTTAGGGGAGTTCTGTCTCTCTTTTAAATATTTGGAAATACAGAGACAAATCTTCCAAACTGGATGAGTTAAGTGGATGATAGTGCAGCCATCATCATATCATTTATTTTACAGGAAATGTAATTTAGCAGATTTGCCCTAAAATATTTTTTCTGGATGAGGTCAGTTCAGAGAGATAACAGAAAGTTAGATTTAATTATGATTTTGAAACTTGAACATGTGTCAAGCAGCTGCATTTTCAGCACGGTTAGGACTTCCAGACATGCCTGGGGGAAGACTGTAAGTGCCTAGGAACATCTTTGGTGAATGTTTAAGTATTCTTAGAGTTAACTAACTAGGCATTTGCACTTCTGAAAGGCACTCATGCTTTTTAGTTGCAATAAAATAAACATCTAACACTCTGAGAAAATAAGTTATGGATCAGAGAATCCAAGTTAAATGATTGCATTTTCTGTCCAAAGCTAAAAGCAGCCTTGATGTAAGATGCTGATCCTCTCTCGGAACTGTAGAGTGTTTAAAACACCCAGAGTTGCTGTTCCTTGGGACTACAGTGGTCTTAGATACTTGCTATTCATCCCTGATACTCAGCTCCCATTGTCAAAGTACACTTGGAGTCCAGGAAGACTGTGTGGGAAGGATCAACATTTTTCAGATCCTACTAATTGGGTCATGTTTCTAATGTTCACATTCTTTTTTTTATACTCTGTCTTTCTTTAGTCTTAGATGGTTGTCCTTGAATTCTTTTGATTGAGTTTGCCTTCCACAAATCTGAGCACTATTTCTAAATCAACTTGTTGAATACAATTAAAAGGCAAGGAAATATATAAGCAAGTGATATGTCTCAAGAAAATTTTTGACATACTAGTTTTTTATTTCTGACTGTTGGGTTTTTCTAAGATATTTTCGAAGACAACTAGTTAATGCTGTCTAGTCACGTGTTTGCAAAAAAAGAGTGCTGCTTAAAAAAATGAAACAAAATACGATTTTTCTTTTATTAATTTTTTTTTTCTTAAATAACTGTAATTTTCATTGTATTTACCATAACAAAGTTAAGTAATCCATTTTATACCATGCAGAAATTATTTCCAAATTTAAACACTGGAATAAACATGGATTTTCAATTTTCGGTGAATCAAAATGATACTTTTTTTCTATCATTACTAGCCACAACTGATAGCCTGATAGATCCCTAAATAAGGTCAGGCTATTTTTTAGTGTTGTTACATGCCAGATGGAGACTTCTCATGATTTCATTAGTCTGTTGGCACAACCTGTGTCATTGTTTCATTTTATGGGATGTACTCTCAATGCATTTCCAACTCATTAATAGCTCTGCTCATTCTCTCTGCCATCTTCCTCCAAAAATTGCTGAGTGTTTTTAAGAGAGACCTCTCAAAGTACTGGTCACATTCACAAAGCATGTTCACATGTCACATTTCCACTGGTCCACCTGAAAGAAATTTCCATTTACAGTTGGTATACAACTGATAAACTGAGTGATTTGTCTCAGTAACACTCTAATGATTTAAAGTCATGTAACTAAACATTTTGCCTCTGCTGACATTCTTCAAACCTTTCAACTCAATAGTTTGGAAAAAAAAAAATCATCCTTTGTGGGACTGGTTTTCATCAGTATGCTTTTCTTAGATAAGATAAAAGGAAAGGCCTTAATCTATTATAGTGTGCGTTATTCCTTATAATTTGGGCCTGCAGCAAATAACAGAAGAAACAGTTAATTAAGTTTCTTCCTAGGTTCAGTGGTTTGAAAACTTTGGCTCGCCAAGCTTTGGACGTGGGAATAAATTTGATAGGAAGATTCGGCGGTACAAAACGAATTATTCTGTGGCATTTTAAGCACAATTAAACATTTGTGGGAGTTTGTTTGTTCTGTATTCTTTGGCTGTAAATTTTAGATCTCTTTGTATAATGAGAAGCATTAATTTAATAACATATGAATCATCTCATTTTCTGTGTTGCACAGAATAGGCCTTCTTTATTTCTTTTTTAATTTCCAAAAAGCTGCATAGTTCAGTTGAAAGTAGCTATAAGGCAGTCTTTGCTGCATCACTTCTAGAAATTGAAGGGTCCTTTCTATTTATCTTATGATGGAATTTCATTTTCATCATAACGCAAAAAATTAATATAAGTCCATTCAGGTACTGTGGTTGTTCCCCTTCTCCCCTATCTTGTCACAGTGATAAGATCTAAGGAATATGTTCTTTATTCTCCTTTCAGTCACAATGAATTCCTCATATTTCTTCAGTTTCACATTGTTCTTTCGATTTTTTTCTATTATTATTACTATTTTATCATGAGTTATAGTTATTTTATTACTGGTTTGATTTGCTGACTGTACCACCTATGCTGAGTTCTACGAAGATACATTTGAGATATGTCCTGAAGAAGTAATTTTCAAACTATGTAGGTTATGTATTCATGAGCTGTCCACAATCTTTGGATTGTTTTACACTTGCCTCGGTGTGGCCGCAGAGAGGGCTGTGCAGCTGTTTTGGTGCATCCTGGCTTAGGGACACTGTGAGCTCAGACCCTTCCTGGAGCCGTGCCCTGTGACACCTCATGCTCAGCGAAGTGTGGGGGCCAGGATGATGCCAAAAGGGGGAGTTTAGGAATACTTTCAGGTTTCTTCTCTGCCATTTGGCTACTGCACTTGGATTTAGCACATTAGAAGGAGGCACATAAAAGCTTAAACAAAGGCTGAAAAATAAATTCTCCCTGTTCCGATGTTGTTGATGGAATCATGGACTTCCCTCTCAGTTGAGAAGAAACTATATTTTATTGATGTAAGAGAAGTTCAGTGGTAAATGCAGCAGTGGTTTAACAAGAATTAATGGCCAGGTATACTTGAGCATTTATTGCATAGAGAATAGTCAAACAGAATTTCGGGGGGATCTTCCCATTGAGCCATGAAGTTCAGAAAGGACCCCATTGTGTTCCAGACTTCCTTTTAGAGGGGAGTTTAGGTGCGGCTGGATCCAGACTTAATCTCAGCCTTGGCCAGTGGTTGATGTCTAAAGGATTACGTATTCGCAGTCACAGAATCAATTAGGTTGGAAAAGGCCTCTGAAATCATCGAGTCCAACCTTTGATCAAACCACAATGTCAACTAGACCATGGCACTGAGTGCCACATCCAGTCTTTTCCTAAACACCTCCAGGGACGGTGACTCAACCACCTCCCTGGGCAGCCCATTCCAGTGTTTAATCATCCTTTCTGAAAGATTGCCAAGTTTCAGTGTGCTTATTCCTGATTCACTTACGAAGCATCTGATGTAATAAGGAATCTCATAACCTTGAGAGGCGTATCTGCTCAAGAGGAAATCCTGGTGTGCAGCTCACTGCCATGCAGGAGAGCTCAACAGGCCTTGGACTGTCCACTCTTCATGAAGTAAGATGACAGTGTCATAGTCATATTTGCATACTGACTGAACATGCTAGTTTCCAAATTTGCCTTGACTTGGACATTGACCAGCATTCTGGTTAGCTGGGTGTATTGCCCAAATGTTGCTCTTGGCTATCATGTTGTTCTATGTCTCCCCGCTCCAATCCAGTTGGAGCCAGATTAAGCCGTCAGAACCAGATACATCCATTACTGACCCCCACTTATGGTTATTACTTGAGCAGGGATACCATTATGGAATAATAAATAATAATAAAGGGCAGATTGGGGATGGGAGCATGTTGCCACACCTGACTATAAAAAGAATGGGGAAAATTTGTGTATTTCTGAGAGACAGTGTTCTAAAGGCTTTTATTGGATAATACGAATGTAGGTGTGTCACACACCTAGATAAGTAAATTGGAGGAGGGAGGTGGCCTTATATTTTTGCAATAGAGCATGTCTTTACATATTTAATATTAACTGTCATATATGACTGAGCTGGTTTTGGCTGGGGTGGAGTTAACTTTCTTCACAGTGACTGGTGTGAGGGTGTTTTGGATTTGTGCTGGGCACATGGTTGCTAATGTAGGGGTGATTTTGTTACTGCTGAGCAGAGCTTACACAGAGCCAAGGCCTTTTCTGCTTTTTGTACTGCTGTGCTGGTGTGGAAGTTGGGGGTGCGCAGGAGGTTGGGAGGAGACACAGCCAGGACAGATGACCCCAGCTGACCAAAGGGATATTCCAGACTGTGTGACATCATGCTTAGTGTGTAAAGTGGGGGGAATAAGGAGGAAGGGAGAGACATGGAGAGTAATGGCACGTGTCTTCCCAAGTCACTGTTACACATGATGGGGCTCTGCTCTCCTGGAGATGGCTGAACACCTGCCTGCCCATGGGAAGCAGAGAATTAACTCTGTTTTGCATTGCTTGTGTGAGTGGCTTTTGCTTTCCCTATCAAACGGTCTTTATCTCAACCCACAAGTTTTCTGCCTTTGACCATTCCGATTCTCTCCCAGATCCTGCTGGTAAGGGAGTGAGCAGTTGTGTGGGGCTTGACCGCTGGCTGGGATTAAACCACAACAATGACTATGGCTGATGAGCAAATTTTTGAGGACACTGGTAGTAGAAGACTAAAAAGAAATTTGGGTCTAAAAGGACAGGATCTGAATTTTTACAAAAGTAGTAAGCTCATGGAGTTTGGATTTTTTATTAATATTGTGTTGAAATACATAAAAATATCATCATGTGGGTGTATATGTACTTTTTCCATTGACTTCTCAGAATAAATTTGTTGGTTCTTTCTCTAATTAGTTAAATCACAGTCTTGAAAGTCAGATTAAACACCTTATTATCTCTAATGACTTATATTTTTCTGGATTATTAACCTGAAGTTTTGTTTATTATTTATACTCATCTTTCAGCCTGTCATTAATGTGCATTACAATGGAAAAGCTAAAACTAGTAGAGCTCTTTGCTAGTCTTTAAAAGCTGCATTGACTTGGCTTCTGTGTTTTGGCCCTTGAACTGTATCACAGCAATGTTCTTTGCCCTGGCAAACACTGCTGTGTTCTGCATGTCATTGTTTCTGCAGTGGGACAAGACATTTTTCTTTTATAATAGCAGTATTGACAGGCTGGATTTAAATAATGTTTATAAAATATTTTGTGATCATTGGTGAAAAAGGTTCTACAGAATACAAAACTAATGAACTAATACAAAACAACTCCCCTTAAACATGCAAAAATAGTAAAGTTTTTATTCTGCTGTCTGGTGACCTGAATGGATTTCAGTATGACAGATAGCATAAAAAATATGCTGCTTCTGTTGAAAACCCAAAGCAAAAGTACAGAATGGATCTTATGATTTATTTTGCCTCTATTTCATACTCACTATTTTTCTACCTGAAAATAAATTAATTTCAAACCTTTTCTTTAAAAGAAGTTTCTTTCTAAAACAGTATATTTTAAAAGAATGGACAAAGTGATTCTGAAGTAAAAATGTGATTATTTTTCATGTGTTTTGCTTTTAAATTCTGAATGAATTTTTAATATTTAAGTCTTATCAAAGACATAAATTTTAATTAAGGGAAAAAGCTTTACTTTCAAGTTAAACAACTTCATGATTTTAGGGGATTTCTTTTATTTTCTTTAGGAATGAACACTACTTTGCGTATTTGAGTGCTACATATCACACTACATAAAAAATTGAAAAGCCTTCATTGTATCTGGATGTAGGTAGAACTATCAACATCCTGTCAATCCAACAAGTAAATGCATCCCTTGGTCACGTATCTAATTATTCCTTCACACTTCTACTCTCCAAAATTATAATACTGTCCATTTTCAATTGCCTGTGAATAAAACTGGACTTTAGATTCAATCAAGGAGTTTTAGATTTGAACATTTGAAACGTTACAAGTGGCAGACTGGGAGAGAGGTGCTTACTGAACTGTAGAGATCACATCCTACACTCATTTGTGTCCCTTGGCTTCAGGTGGACACAGCATAGAGAGTGTGTAATGCTTCATGCTTTTTGGATTTGGAGTACTTGGAGTGCAAGTACTTAAGCGTTTCAGTCCAGATCGTGGTTGTGCATTTATCAGTCTTAGTTCTAACAGTCTCAGTGTTGTGAAGCAGACTTTTTGACAAGAAACTTAACTTGCCAGCAGGGTTTTGGACACTCGCTATCAGGTCCTTTGAGTGACAATGTAATAAACTCCTTGAAAGAGGTACAGTGCTTTGCTTTTGCAAAGTCTGTTCTTGTTAGGCTGCTCTTATCCTTGTTGCCTCTGCTGGGGGAAGCCAGCCAGGCATTGCACTGTCAGATATTTTCATCACTCTGAGAAAAATCATATATACTCTATGTATGCGGGGGGGTGTCGGTGTTAACATACCTTTCCTATACATCCAGCTATACCTAATTTTTAATTTGTCTGTGATGTTGACACTGCAGAATGCAGTGTATGCCTTTTAAAGTTGTTTGAAGCACTTGGACATCTGAGGCAGCCTAGAATTACATGGCCCAGCCTGACCTAAATTAAATGTCATTTGAATTTGGTTTTGTCATTCTCTCCCTAGCCTTAAATTAGCTTTTCCTTTTATATAATTCTTTATGTATTACACTACCAGAGCTAACCTTACTGGATGTTGCAGCAGTAGGCTAAAGTCAGTTGGGTTGGTAGGTTTGCAAGGATCCAGTGGCTAACATAACCTCTTGAAAATATGCTTTTATAGTACAATTCATGGTCTTAAACTATCAAACTTGTTGTCTTTTGCACAGAACACTTGATTAGAATATATATATAAAATTTAGACCCATGGCAGGGAGATCAAACTAGATGATCTTTTAAGTTGCTTCCAACCCAAACCATTTTGTGATTCTAAGAAGCTGATAGAGCTCTTCAAGTACACAAGGCTATTTTTCAATAGTGATAGCTTTATTTTGAGTTACTTTGTCATGAAGTTACAGTTCTGAAGTGAAGAGCGCAAGTGAATAACTGCTTATCTATAGATTTTTTTATTTGTGATTCAAGACAGTGGAGCTTTTATTGGTCAGTATTCACTGTATTAGAAAGGTGTAGAACCTAACTGAAAGCTGTTGTGAAAAAAAAGAAGAGCTAGCACAGATGTCATCATCTTAATAGTTTTAATTATACAAAAGGAAGAAAGCTTTCCTTTTTCATAAGACTTCATTTTGGAGGATTTAGATTAATTGCTGTTAGAGGCAAATGTGTTCCTTTGACCTTGGATAATCTAAGAAGTAAAGAGAAAATGACTGCTCAGTATTGAAGAGAAAGCTTGTTTTGATGAAAAGTGGAAAAGAAAAATATTGCTTTTGTGTCTTATTGGACATATGATGGCTTGATTACAAGGGTTTTTCACTCATTTAGGTGAAGTATGTCTCAAATTTATTTTAAAAGAACTCTTCTTTGTAATTTTAACAATATTTGTTATGCCTAGAAATGTTTGATATTTTACTTCATGAACTACCTGTTAAAGTTCAGCCAAGGTGAGGTTTTTATCCTGGCAGCACATAATGCAACATCAGTAATAACAATGGATAGAAAAGATAGCCTTCTCTTGTGATCCTTTATGTATTGCTCTTAACATTATTCGCTGTGTTTTTCATGGCAGCATTTTTTCCAGTTTATGGTAACTTTCAGAAAATTTTAGAATGGCTAGAGTGAATTCTTACTCATTCCCTACAGCAATATAAAAATATCTCAAAGGAACACCATTCTCTTTTAATAAAATCACAAAATTAGCCATTTAAATGCTCTTATTTTTCCCCACTGTTAGCCAGGGATTAGCTGATCCATGCTGTAAAACTCACACAGCTTCAACACAGTTTTAGCAAATATTCTGAAGTCCCTACTGTTGCAAGTTGTGAGTGTAGAATTTTTGGGAATATGAGTAATTTCTAATCCACATTTTATGCAATAAAACTCCATGTTACTTTTAATGCAGTTATCTGGTGAATCAGACTTGATAGTAAATTACATTTTTAATCAGTGTTTAGATGACCTAGTGTAGAGTAGGAAACCCAAATATGCCACAGATATCTGTTGTCCTGATCTTAGAAATTTCAGCCCTCATAATTTTCTATAGAAGATTGGTTTAGTTTGAAGGTAATAGAAAATAAAGATTCCTACATGAGCTGGATTTCCACTTTGTTGAGATTATTAGTAAAGAGAAATAATTGAAGTGCATTTCTTTTGTATCTTACAGTAACATATTCAATCAGTTGTCGAGTAATTTGCACTTGTAAATTGTTCTGCATAGAAGTGACAACAGTTTAAAATTCTGGATTCTTTTTAGTCGTAAGTTATTTGTGCTGAGCAGGTTATGTTTTATTTTTGCTAGGCAGAAACACTTTACTGAATATTGGCAAGTGTGGTTGTTTGATTCTTTGCACAGCTTAAGTGAGCATTGGTGTGGTCATAACAAAATAAATCTTGTCTGATGTCCAAATTCAGGACTTAGACTTTGCAAAGGTGATGGAAAAGTGAGCACAGCAGACTGAGTTTCTCTTGAAACCATCAATCTATACTAATTTTTCAAATAGTGTGCACAATGCAGGGTTGATTAATCACTCTGATTTCACCATACTCTTTCTGTTTAGTAGAAGCAGATCTCTGGTATTTTAGTAGTGCTCTCTATTATTCTAAAAATAGTAAAAGTCTTCAACTGTCCATATGACCTCTTGGTCTTTCCCTAGAGGAGAAGTGTAATCTGCAGCTGGCGCTTTCAATAGTGCTTAATTTCTTTTTAGAAGCATTGTGTATTACTTTGAAGTTGGCTTGTAAAGTAAGTCAGAGAAGTGCTCTTCTTTCATTGTCCAAGAATTTGAATTTCATGCAGAAGAACACAAATATATTCTAGTTTGTGAAACTTTTTTCCACATGTCTTGAACTTGTTGAAAAATGTTTATCTTTCTTTCAAAATAAGGACCAATCTCCAGGAGCCGTTCTCATGTCTTAGGGAGACTGACCTTATCAGTAAGACAGGTTGTTCAGAACTGGGCATCCTTGTTTCAGTCATGTCTCAATGAACTTTGTGTCTATATGCAGATCTGCTGAAAGAAAATAAATTACACTTGACTTGCTCTCCGGTTCCTGAATTCCACATCTTTTTGATTTTAGGCTGTAGCTAAAATCAAGTTTGTTTATATTTTGTAGATATTCCCCTGCTTTGCTAAAGTTAAAGCTTTAATTTTGTATAAAGTCCACTGTCATTTACACTTTGAGCACAGTTTCTTATTTCCAGATATTTTTCTAGCCATTATTCTTTCCCTGCTGCTTCTTAGTGAAGAATGATTCAGAAAGATTGTACGAATAGCTTTTCCTCTCACATTTTTCATCTTTCTGCTTGGGTGAAAATAGGAGATACACAGCAACAAACACGAGTCTGCAAAGAATTTTTTTCTCAGTTTAGCATCGCATCATGTTGTAGTCCGCGATAACAAAAAATTGCTATGCTTGCAGTCCATGTGCGTGAATTATTGCAAGATGTTAGGGGTTTGCTGGATTTGGTAGCCTGGTGGAAGCAAGGCTGTTTTACCTCCGTGCCACAGTGCTCAACCAGAAGCAAGGCTGGCCCTGTATTCCCGGTAAGCACAGGCACCAACAGAAGACGTTCAGGTATACACACGTCTGAGAAGAACAGCATAGCCCACAGTGCCCACACAGACAAGAGTGGCCTCTCCATGCCCACCTCCCCATGTGTATGCATATATCCGTGTGTGTGGTGCAAAAACTGCCAGGAGCTGGATTTAGACACTCGGTCAGCTCGGGAGTGCTGCCTCCAGATCCTCGCTGTTCCAAATGCTGGCACCTGATACTGCAACCCTTGTCCAGCTGCTGGTACAGATTGCTTTGCACAAACCAACATACACACAACCTGTGGGACTGTGATTCCTCGTGGGCTGAGACACACAGTCCATCCAGTAGTTGGACTTGTACCTTGCCCTTACTCCTGCACAGTAAAACACACACAGAGAAATGGGTCTCACTCAACTCCTGGATCCTAAAGTCTCTTGGGCGGTTGCCTTGGATCCCTTGCCCCTTCAGCAGCCAATTTCTTCCCTTGTCCTTCCTCCAGTTACGCATACACACCCCAGGTTTCTGACTGCTTCACTTACTCCCCAGCTAGGCCAGCTTGAGATTTGCTGACAATCACCCACTGCCATAGGCACCCTCATGCACTCCAGCTGCTGGTACCACAGACCACTACACACACAGAACACAGAACCCCTTACCCAAGAAAATAGGTAAAAATGGATTTTAATAGAAGACATGACAGACGATGTTCAGCAGGCACAGGGCTCAGACAGAGTAGTGAACTGACCTTCACTTGTCTACGTGTGACTGGCCCCTTTTATCCACTTAAACCTTTGTTTTCTTGTACTTCTTCCTCTCCACTTCTAAACCACTTCTATCCTTCCCTTTTCCACACCTTTTATTCCTCACCTAAAAATCTCCTAAGTCTTGTTGCAATGCCAAGACTCTCGTTCCCTGCATCCTGCAGGTGTCCCAGCCCCAGAGGCAGCAATGCCCTCCCCAGGCTACAAGATGCTCACCAACTGCCCCACAAGACTGGGTGACACCCTGAGCCAGGGGCTGAGGCTTCCCTGGGAGAGGAAGGGTCTCTGGCAGGGTTTCTCCACCTGCCCTTGTGCCTCTCTGCTTGTGTGTGTGCATGTGTGTGTGCCTGCCTGCACGTTTGATGGGCTGGTCTGATGGCTCCTGTGATGAACCCAGGACGAAGCAGAAATAAATTTAATCCTGAAAAATAACTTGTCTGTGGAGCAGACATGCTGGAGCATGTACGGTGTAGATGGCAAGTAAAATGTCTGGTTAGTGGCCTTGTGCATATTGGAGCATTTGATGTCTAGGAGAAGATTTGTACACAAATTTAGCTGTGATGGTCAGCAGCCACTAACTTCATTGCATGTTGTTGAGATAAGGCCCAGAATACTTTCCACATCTCTGCTGCCAGATAGGTTCGATGTGGAAATTACAGGTTTCATTATGTCAGGAAACCTATGGAGAAGGTAATAAAGATACTTCATATAACTGGTAAAATATGCTCTACTTCTGGAAAGAGATGAAATACTTGACATTTTAAAGTAGTATTGCATGACATTAAACACTTTCAGAGTACTTCTGTGTTGCAGTTGTGCATTTTAGTGTAGTAAAAATATTCTTAGAGTATTTCTTGTACTATAAGTCTTTTCATCACTGCTTACTTAAAGCAAGAGACCACTGCAACCTTTTTGTGCTTGTTTTAAAGAGGATTACATGTCAGCATTTTTCTCAAGCTTTCTCTTGGCTTTTTCCTCAGTTCTTTAGTAAAGCTTCTCTCATCTCTGCTGTTGTACATTAATAGGTAATCTTGAAAATAATTTAGAATACTGAGGCAAAGCATAGAAATTATTTTCAGAGTAACTTTCAAGTTCAATATTTCATTATTATGTCAGAAATTAGATTGATTGAAGGTGGATGAAAGTGATATTTTCCTCTCTTGTTAGATTTAAGTTGAAAAAAGTTTTGTGCAAAACTCAAATTCTTTCAAACTGGTGCAAACCAGTTTTTCTTACCAAGAAAACTCGAGAAGCATTTGGAGCAGTTTGCTGAATATTGGCTAGGCTTAGATTCGGACTGGTGATGATCAGTCAGGCTGCATTAGCTTCTTCTCAGGGTGTACATCGTTAATCCCTGTGAACAACAGTTACATCAATTTTCTTTCCTTGAGCTTGGGAGGAGGAGCAGAAAACCACTGATTTTGCCTCAGCCATTCAAAATGTCTCCTTTTTTTTCTTTTTGTGCAGCAAAATTAATTGAGTATGAGGGAGCTGTTCTGCCGTGCTTTTAGTTGTAGAGTGCGGAAGGCTGTGACTCCCTTCACATACATACATTAAAGAGCCTTCCAAGATTTTAAGATAAATAGTGAACTCTTCTGCTGCTGTAAAAATACTTGTGAAGCAACTGAGTCATGCATAAAAAGCTTGTCCTGTGGAATCCATATTTGTTTATAAATGTACATGTACTTTATGTGCGTGAATATTCCTTATTGCTCATTTCTATTATTAGTGCAGGCCTTTTCTTCACTTTTTTCAGGGCTGCTGCCTCCTGCAGGTGTAAGGACATCCACAGATGAATAAATGCAACTTCAATTACACCAGTACAAGCCCAGTGACACCAGTGGGACTGTGCCAGTGCTACTGACAGTAGAGTTTAGCCTTCAGTGCTTGTTCTAGAGTTAACACATAAAAACAAAATAACCCAAGAGAATTCATTGATTGTGATTTTTTTTCATAGGCAGTGGGGTGAGAGAGCAGTGAAAGGAGTATTAAACTCTCAAAGCTAAACAAAGGTACTGGTAGATAATTTGGGCACAAAAATATGAGTCAGAGTATGTTCCCATCGAGCAAATTGTAAAAGATTAGATTATGCTGGTTGTATATTTATTTATTGAGGAAATGTGGTATACCTATTATGCCTATTATATATATTTCATTATATGATGGCTGTATAAACATGTCATGGATACCAAAGAATGAAGTTAATTAGTGTTATTCTTTCCTTGCCTAAAATTTTGCCAGTTAGTATGTTACTGATTTCTCCCTAAAACTGAGAGACAATTTTATCTCATGTTTGAATGAATCAAACTTAACCCACATATGATAATTTCTGCCTTTTAAACACTCTTACAGTTACCAACCTTTAAAATCAAATTATGCAAATTGAAGTATTAAACATTATTAAAATTACCTTTTAAGTCCAAATTTACAAGTACTGTATAATCTTTGTTGATGAAATAAGGTCAATCAAGCAACAGCAATTTTCCATTTTTATGTATCTTGTGCATGGAGTGATAGATTACACCAGAAAAATAATTTCTAGAAATGTGTGAACTGTTCAAATTGTTGGAAAGGTTTGATGGATTTTCTTCTAAATCCAAAATAGAGCAGAGATAGAAGAACCTAACAAACTGAGTGTTTATGATAACTCATGTATTACCATGTTTCAGCAATGGTAGAAGCACAGAAGAAAATAAGTGACCAAGTGATTGTGACCTTCTAGAGCTCTATAGTAAATCACCTGAATTGTACAAGAAAAAATGTGATTTCGTGGAAAGAAATTGCTACATCCAGTTCTCTGGAATGTGCTGTTTCAAATTTCTGCACTGATAAACATTTGAAGTTCAAGATACAAAAAATAAGGAGTTTTCACAGAATCAGAACTGTTTGGAAGGGATCTTGAAGGTCACCTAGTTCCAAGCACCCTGCCATATTTTTAAGAAATAATTTTTTAGGATGCAAGTCCCAGATGTCTAAAGTTTCCCCATATAGTCAGGAAAGCAGGGTCTTTAAACAACAATACTATCCAAAGACTAAGATACATGGCATAAATCGCCCCCCTTGATTCCTCTCTCCAGTACCTGTAAAAAAACCCCAAAAACCTAGATCACTTCTTAACTTAGATATCTACCCTTTAGATAGGTAATATGATGGCATATGAATTTCTCTTAGCATACCACAGAAGATTATAGGCCAGAGCTGAACTGTGCACTCTTCTTCTTTTATTGGTACTAATTTTGTGCAGACTGGAAGTGCTAGCCTAAACAGAATTCACACACAGATGTAATTTCGTTTCCATTTACAGTGAATCCCACTTGAAATCATGATCTCTGCTTTTAACTGCTCCTGCATTAAGCTTATAAAACTGGGAAGTTTGTGTTGAGTTTGCATTAGCTGTATCAAGTGCTTACACTTAAAATAATGCTTTCATCAGAATATGGACAAAACACAGAGAAGGTAAATAAAAATTGATGTCTCATTGTAAACCTCATAAAATAATAAGAATACCTTGGAGAAGGGCATCAACACTTTTTTTTTCATACCGTAGAAAGCGTCAGCTCTATGGTGACAAAACAGCTGAAAAAAGTAAATCTAAATTGTTGCTGAATAGCAAAGAGGATTATGAGGAGTGAGAGCAGTGAGTAGGGGAAACCAGAAAATAATCCCTTGTTTTGACAAGGTCTTGAAACTATGGTCAAGCAGGTGAAGTATTGGTGAAAAGAATCAAGGAACGTGGAGTGTATGAGTGGCTTAACAGGTGTCATGGGAGCAGATTATGTTTAAAGTTTAGTTGGAAAAGATTAGAAGGAAGAAAACTAATCATGAATGTTTTGGATGACGTGGGATTAGATAAAGTGTGTTTAAATTGATATGTATGTGTGTGTGCATCTGTGTGTGAGAAGAAAACAGAAAAAGTTTGGGAGGTAATAAGAAAGAAGGAAAAAACCTGAAAGGGATGAAAATCATAAAGCAGTGGAGGCTGAGTTGGAGACATGAGAAGTTGTGATTACAGCTGGGGGATGGGGATTCACAATAGGCAAAGAAAACATGACTCTTCTGAACAAGAGATGAGAGATGGGGTAGAGTAAAATAGAATTACAATTTGGGAATCAACCAGAGAAGAGTGACAATGGTTACTTGCTAGATGGGTGTTTTCTCCAAGGGAATGAAAACAAGAAAAGCCAGGATAACGGTAGGGAGGCAGAAGGAGGAAAGGGTGAGTATTGTGACAATCACTGAAGAAGAGGCTGACTAAAAATTAAGTCCTGAAGGATATAAGAGACATCTAAAAAGAAAAGAATGAGTGAATATAGCACCCTTTGAGCAGAGTACAAGTGGATAATGACTGCAGATCTTTGCAGGTGTTGACCAACAGCTGAATTTGGCTTCTTGGAGCTCTGCTAATTGTGTGTTGAGGACAATACCTTCTCTAAAAGATGTAGTGACTGGTGGTCGAGTGCTCCCTGGGCATCTGTGGAAGGATCCACAAAGATCTATTCCTGATAAAGTATAAATTTCTTTGAAAACCCTGTGGTCTTTTACTCTTCATTCTTCACACCAGAACAGTTGTATTATGACAAGAAAATTTTAGGTTATGGTAAATTTTAATTCAAAAAACCTAAGATATTGTCCTTGTTTCCTAAAGGAAGCATGGGTAAAAAGAAGAAAATAGGCTTAGTTATGCACCATAATTAAAAATAGATGCATAGGATATTTTGCATAAATAGTCCATAAAATGCACTCACTCAGATAAAGACTAGCATGAAAAGCTTTCTGGCAGCCTTTTTAGGACAGCTTGAAGACACAAAGTCATCACATTTGAAATTAGAGAAATCAGGAGAATGTTTTCTGTATGTATATATGCAGTAAGAAAGGAAACTTCTAATGGTTTTTGAAAGCAGTGTCAAAAGAACATCAGCAGCTTTCCTTTGACAATTAATAAAAGAAATAACCCAAATCTGGAGTTGCCAAAGGGCTAAATAACGATCACTCTTTAGTTTTGCTGACAAAACAGAAACTGTGAAAGGCTATTTAAATCTAATATTTGTTAGATACCCAAACAGGCTTGCTGTTTCTGAAATGTAAAATAGAATGGTCTAGTGGAAGATGTCCCTTCCCCTGGCAGGGGGTTTGGAAATAGATACTTTAAGATCCCTTCCAAACCAAACCATTCTATGATTCTCTGATTCTATGAACATCTTAATTATACAGCCAACTGGAAATTTTTAAAGGACAAATATATCCTGAGGTTACTTGTACAACAAGAATTTGGCCATCTTATATTCTGCTGAGGTTTGGGTGATGAGACAACTGGTGAAACCATACAGCCAAAGGAATAAAATTTGCATGTTGAATGAAAATCAGCATCAGGGTAGTTATCTTCCTATGCATATGATAACACCAGTAGAAGAAGCAGTCTTCTTTCTTGCAGTTGTCTGAAAAACAGTATGCAATTAAATATGATTAAAATGAGTTTTACTTGTAATAAAAGTCTACAAATGTAATTTTTAGGCAAAACAATTCTTTTCTTGAAAATAAGACTTAGCATAAGAAACAGCTCTAATGACAATTTTTATTTGAAAGGATGGGTGCAGGGGTTTTGAAATATTGCAGTTGTGTAAGTTGAACATTTTGATTCTGTTGTTGCTGTTATCATAATACAGTTCTTATCATTAAAATTTACATGATGAGATATATATCTTATTGAGTGGATGCAGTGGTAGTAGGGTAGAAGTATAGCAAGAAAGAATTATACAGTGTTTACTTTTGGAGTGTAAACAAGTCCATCAAATCAAATAATTGCAGAAGTAAAATAGAGTTTCAAATTACCATTATTATTATGAGAAAAAATATCTTAAAAAATGTTAATGAAGTGGCAGAGTGTGGGCTTCCAAGCAGGGGTTCAGAGATGCAGCGAGGCAGGAGTCAGAGCGAGGAATGAATTATTTATTAAATGTACAATACCATTTATATATTCTAGTTCCATAAAGCAATTGAACAGTGCTTACACTTCTCCTAGGGTGATTGGTCCAAGTCTCAGACACCCACTTAGAAATGTTTTTTCCTAATATAATGTACACAAGGTCAGAAGATACCAGATATGCATGCTATTTACAAAAACCCCATCTATTGCTTACATAGCTTACACAGCAAAGGCAACGTTCTGACAGAATGAATGCAAGAAGAGAAAATTTCCCTGCTAACAGCATTTCAGCATCCACAGCAGAGTATGTGGCAGAAAATGAAAATCCCAACAGAAAGTTTGTCTAAGGATTTTAGGAATCTAGCATAATCTGTAGAGCTGATTTTCAGTAAGGGACTACTTCAGCTGCTCATGTCAACCTTAAACTGCTGTAAAGGAGAGAAACTTCCTGGAAAGTAAGAGTCTTCACATAAAGGAACAAACAAGTCTGAGTTTGTCAGGTCTTTACTTTGGCATTCTGTGTGCTGGTCTTTATTTCAGATTTTTCACAAAATTGTGTATAAAAACCTCTCTTTACCTGTTTCTTATTTCTCACTCTCCTGAAAGTAAGTGTCACTGAAGATGAGCAGTGCTTTCTTCTTAGAAAGATAAGTGAACTCTAATAGCAATGAGAGCTTTGCCAGGTAATCTCTCTTGAATGGTGGAGTCTAGATAGTTATCATACGTTACATCTCTGTCTTTAAGAAAGACATTTTCCTGTCAAAAGTTTTGGAGAGTCCTCTAGAATAACAGGTGCAGGTGTAAATGAAAGGCAACTGTTACTTTGCCTTTGCAAGAGGTGCTTTTAAACATTTGTGCTTAATTATATTATGGTAACCTATTCTAGGAGGGATGTGCATTCATCGTGCTCTGGACCATGAACATATGTAAGGTCAGGAGGCTGAGAAGCGTCTTGCATTGCAAGTGTACATTGGCCATTTCATATGCATCTGCTCCCATGCAGCACTTTTACATTTTGTCCTCGTCAATAGTATCTTTTTTCTTCTGCCAGAAATACAAGTTCCTGGATGAGACACATGTTGATTCCAGCCCCTGTGCCCTGAAGAAGGATGCAGTTGGTTGTGTCCTGTCACGGACCTCATCTTGTGCACCCCTTACCCACTCCTGCTGCAGTCCTGTGGCCGCTTGCTGTCACAGGTGCTGTTGAGCATCTTTCTTAGAAGGGTGCACATCAGTGTCCCAAATCAGAGATGGAAGCCAAGAGCAGTGTTTCTCGGCTTTTGGAGAAGGGCAAAGATTGAGTTGTTCCTTGTGGATATCCTGACTGGTTTGGCTTGTGCAAGTAGGTGCTGGATATTATGCTGGGCATGTGCTGCCAGTTACAGGTGCAGACAAGCCCGAAAAAGCAATCGGAAAAGCTGCTAAACCGGAGATCCGGCCTTTCAGTGGTGCATAATTATGAAAGACATACGGCATCCCTTAAGCAGAAATTTGTTACCAGTCTATAGCCAGGAGAAATGCAGAGAAAACAGATTTAAGGCAAGTGCTCACCAAACCTCACACATCCTTTTTAGAGTCTGTTTGTACATAGTGAAAGGAAACCTCAGGGCACAATTTATCTCACCTACCTGAGATTTCTAGCAGAGGATGAAATGAATTAAGACCTTCACGTGCCTGTTTTTTCTCACTTGAGTATGGAGTTAGATGACTACCTCACATTTCAGGATTATAAATGTAGATTTTACTTGAGATTAAAGACATCTGTCATGACAAGCTTGCACTCCTGGAAGCTGAGAAAAAAATTTCCCAAACAACTGGAGAATGCTGATGATTTCTTTGATTGTGGAGAAGAGAAAACTGTCTGAAAATGTTTGAAATTTTTCATAGTTTTCTAAAATCATACAGGCTGTAGTAAATTTTGCTTTGTGTTGTTCTTGCTGCAGTCTCATATGAAAGCAGGATTAGGAAACTCATATAAAGAGAGACACGAGAATAGGTTGCCACTGCTTGCAAGAAATGGAAGTTGCAGGTTCAGACAGCTTGTTTAGGTGCTTTGACAGGCCAGAGACTGTCAAGTTAAAATGTACAAAAACAGAGGGTATGTCCATATGCTGCTAAATCAGAGCACCAACAAGCCAGTTACAGTGCTGGAGCCATGATTCTCTTCCTGTTTCACTGTTGGCTCACTCCTTGGCTATTTGCTTCCAGCAGGCTCCAGACAGAAACAGCCCTAAGCACTGAGACTTGGCTGAAAACTGACTATAATTTAGCAGTGTAGGTGCAGCCAGAGAGTCTAAATATGAAACAAAATGGTGCTAGCAATGAGTGGTACTGCATACAGCATCATGCCACCTACCTCAGGTGGGTACAGTATCTTACGAGATCCTTTACGAAATAACTACATTGGTTTGCTGAGCAACCAGCAAAACGAACAGGGCAGCGAACGGCATATGCAGACCTGTGTATTTAAATAACAAAAAGAGCTGGATCAAGATCAGCTTTTTAATTCATATCACCCCTGCTGCTAGGGAGCCTGATAATGGATCTCTGCTGCAATTAATTTCGATTTGAATTGAAGGCATTTTCAGAATCGCCACTCTGGATGATAATAGAAACCCCTCAGATGGTCATAAGCAAGATATCGTTTGTGTGCAAATACAAATTGAGTATTCAGCTTGTGTTTTCTCCTTTCATCTTTCCACAGAGGTTGCTCACTTCTCATATCCCTCTTTTTCCCATTTTGCTGCACTAACGAGTTTTTAATGCAAAGGAAAAGCGATTATAAGCAGTGAAGCAAAGACAGCTTTATAGAGCAAGACTGAGGAATTGAAGACATAGATCAGAGCTATCCACCAACCTAAGATGAAAGAGAAGTTCATGAAAACAGAGACATATAGATAGCTTTGATTTCATTATCATTAGACAAGAAAGGACAAAAACCGGAATAGCTATAAAGATCTTCATACCTAGTAAGTTGCCTATATTAATGAAAGAGTCTATGCAGAAAGCATTAAAGTGATAACATAGGACAGAAAGACATCCTGCAGTAAAATTTTTTCGTTCATCTCTGGTGTTAGTGTAATGTGATGTGATTACCCAATCGTAATAAACTAAAAAACCCAAATATTATGCACATATTAAATATTATGTTCGTTGACGGTGTGTTTTCATGCACTTGTTAAGCATGAGTTGTTTGTTTGGATTTTTGTCTCTCTTTCCTTTTCAACACAGATTCTGGGGATTGTATTTCTATTACTGATTTCATGGTTTATCAGATCTTGGATTGTAAACAAATTAAATAGTTGGTGGATTTTATAGGAAGCTTTTGTTTGGCACATACATGTACCTTGTTATAATATTCACAAGAGAAGTACCTAATTATATTTGAAAGGTGCTTGACTAGATAAAGAATGATTTATGTACAGTGTTTTATGATTGCAGTTAGGAGTCTAATACAGAAAATTAGCAGTTGGGAGTGGGGAGGAGTGATAAATGTTCTTGTTCTGAGAACTAAAAAATTTGTTCCTCCAAGATGAAGTCAATCTCATTGCTTTTCTTCAGTTTAGGTCTTGAGAAATATTTTTTTTTTCATGAAGTATAAATTAAGTAAAACACTAAACAAAGCTATTTTCCAGGGCATATCCCATCATTACAAAAGCTAAAATAGCATGGGTTTTTTTTTTATTAATCAATACTTTCTAGCCAAGGCAAAAAATTGCTGACAAGTAATTCTATTGAAGTGATGCTCTGAAATTCTTCTGAGATTTTAATGATAGAAAATCTCAGAAGTTTCATTGCTCTGCAGTTTACTTGCAACATAGTGAGCCTTTCTAGCTTTCTCAGATGCTCTACTCTACCCATTTAAGAAATGAGAAAAGGAAGAAAGGTATGTTAAGTGAGTTGCCTGGAGGGACAAAAAAAATCCATGTCAGACTGGAACAAGGTTTTGGAATACTGCTTAAATCAGTGTCATGTCTTCAGCTGATAGATTTCTTGTCCAGCACAATCCATTTTGGTGCTCTGCATTTTGTAGCATAATTTATTTTGACACTAGGACTCAGCGTAAGAATTACATTAACATTCGGTGCCTTTTTGCCATTCAGCTGTCTCTTGCAAAGGTCCTCTGTCATGTTCTTGCCCTAGGTTAATATAGTAAACAAGATGTATTTCAGCGTATGTATCAGTGAGTGATTTTTACATAAGTACTGTGAATTTCCTGTCTGTTTTTGTATTGCAATGTAAATTGGAGCTTGCAAGACAATGCATAAATAATCTTTCTTCCATTGTGAGAATATTAGAAGCAGGTCTTCTATTTTGACTTGAAACTATTACCTTGGAAACTATTTAAACGTTGGCACAAAGTCCACAAGCACGCTGTATCAAATATCAGCCATATTATGTTAGTGGTTTATATAGCCATTACGTACTGAACTTTTAGTGCTTTCAAGTTTATAGGCTTGATTACACACCCCCGAGACGGAGGGGAGTTAAGTAGTCTATACTTTAGAACTTCTCAGCTGTATGTTGAAAAATAGTAAACCAATGATACTGGAACAGCTGTACAGTTCGCCTATGAAGTTACCTTCCATGTGGATTTAAGGAATTTTCTGATTTTATTTTCTTTAGGTCAATGGAACAGAAATTGAATATGAATTTGAAGAAATTACTTTGGAGAGGGTAAGTATAATTTTTTATCTCTTATAGGAAAAATATAATCTGTAATAAAAATAATGCAAATAATTATGAAATTAAAAGTGGTTAAGAATAAAATTGTTTCTGTTTTGAATAAAGGTATCCACAGTTTGTTCTAAACTAGAAAAATGTAAGAGATATAACAGATAAGAATTTCCTGCTATTAAGAAATTTCAGGTTTAGCTACTTGCATTCAAAATACTTTTCTTCCCCGTAACTCTGTCAGTGCTCAGTTGGGTATTTCTTTATTGTGAAGAGCCTCCATGACTCTGTAACTCCCTGTTTAGCTTGTCAACTGGAATTGTGGAATGTTTTCTCTTTAAAATCTTTTGTTTCCTTGCATGTGTGCATGATAGAGGACGTGTAGTGTTATACTATAAAAGAAAAATTTCAAGAGGGTTTTTAGTGTTCAAGTGGCTACGTGAAAGCTGTAGACCTTATCTATGTGTAAAAGAGGTTTGTTCAAAGGCTGAATTACCTGAGCTGTAATCAGGGCTTGCAGTGAAGGCTTTGTTGGTAATGTGGTTTGAAAGTAGCACCGAAGCCAAAGAGGTATGTGCTGTACCACGTCTCCCTGGATCTGGTGCCTTTTCCTTGCCTTCTGGTTACATAGCTGTTGTCCTTACAGCGCTGACTGTCTGACACAGATCAAGGCCAAATGGGCCATGTAAGGTGCGAGTAATGTGTCATAATGCTTACAAAGATTTCTAATGGATGCAAGAATGTCATTGCTGAATTCCTTCAGTGTTCTACCAACATCTTGGGAATATGAAGCTTTTCCATCTTGAAGCACAGTTCAGGTTCTTTCTACATAAAATGATTGAATGGATGGTCAGATTTATGAAGATGTGGCTGATGCCATATTAACAAATACCTGTAAGGTCGCAAATTGCCATTAAATTAGATAGTTAAATTATATTATTCATTGCACTTTTTCTGCATGTTATATTTTTAATTGTCCAGGATAATGAATTCCATAACCATTCAACTTAA
Organism: Callaeas wilsoni; assembly: GCA_013398955.1. NCBI lineage: Eukaryota > Metazoa > Chordata > Aves > Passeriformes > Callaeidae > Callaeas > Callaeas wilsoni. Next base: position 72,676 of record VWPU01002856.1, on the reverse strand, counting down.
AGGGATACAAGTTTATGTTCTCATTGATTTGCTCTCTCAGGCAAATTATGAAAGAGCAATTTATCTTTTTATCATAGCCGTCTTCATAACAGATAACATATAAAGTTATAGGCACTTTTCATCTACTGTCTCTTGACTTACTCGTGCATCACTAGTTATTCATCGGACTACAGTTTCCAAAGGTCACTGAACAGAACACAGAACACATGCCTCCTGGGTGATATTTTGAAAAGCACTTTATTTTTAACAGATGTGTAAGTTATCAGCGTACATACTGCAGAACGAATGTGATTTGCATCTCCCGTACCTGTCAGATGCGGATAATTGGTTATTCACAGTGCAGCGTAATATCAGTTAAAGGCTGAACAACAATAGCAAAAAGAGATACTGATCTTAACGGACAGTGTTTCAGTTGTTTTCTTGATGATGCTGGATCTGTGGCTTCTGATTACTACTGCTTGAAATGTTCTGTCACATGTACCAGTGTTTTGTCTCAAAGGCAGGGTTCTGTGTCTGCTGGTTTTGTGTGAGATTTAAAACACAAGTGATTGCCTCTAAATAGCTGTCATTTATGTCAGACTAAAAGAGTTTTCAGAAAAAAAGTCATTCTCCATGTTGATTACCCATTTTCTTCCACAAAACTGCTTTTACTAATTAGAGGGAAGTCATCTCCCTGTATTTAATGGCAAAGCTGCAAAATATATTAAGATTGCTGCTGTTGAGAGAGAAAAATGTCATTTGCCTATATCAAACAGCTGGTAATAAACTTTAAATTTTAGTCCAGTTATTAAAGTCACAGAATTCTGCATCCTCAAACCATCCAAGATTTTCTTCATGAAATTGATACACATTTCAAAATGGTCAGTATAATTTAAAGATTTTTAAATGTAAAAAATAAATGACTGAGGCTGTATTAGGGCAAAAGCACTCTTACCTGCCTTTTTTTTAATAATAGAATGAAAGAGAATGTGGTAAGGGACTGATTACTTCAGAGCACTTCCCAGTCTCTACAGACACCATTAATTTAACTATTAAGAGATCACCTTCATCCATAGGTGACATGGATATGAGGGACCTACTCCTGAAGAGAGTTACTGGCTTTGGTATGCACCTTGCCCCCAGGGTGAAGAGATGTCTCCATCTCCTGTGGTAAAATAAGACTACTGTGTGCACGTTGGCAGAAAGTGCCCAGTGTGGAGCTGGGGAGCAGATCAGCAGGGTCCCAAAAATGCCAAGAGCAAACTGTGCTAACAGTCTGGTGGGAAGGACAGTGCAGGGCTCGCTGAGCGTCCCTGAGCTGCCCAAGATCGTGCTGGTGTAACAAGAAGTTGACTGCAAGGTTACAGGGGGCTTTTGAAGAAAGCTTTTTTTAAAAACAATTGCTCTTTGAAATAATGTTATTCAATTTTTTTCTATTTAAAATGTGCTCTAGTTTGCAGTTAAAAAATAGTCGGGGATTTGAGATTAAAAGGCTTCAGTGAAACTTGACATAGACGATTAATTTGAGGCAGATTCACCTTAAGTCTGTGATCAGTGCTGTTCCAGGAGTCAAAGAAGTTGTAAGTACACCCCTGTCAGCCCTCTCTTTAGTGGATGCTCTTATCCTTTTACTCTTCAGTTGTGCCAGCCACTTATCAGGTACCTTCACCAATCTCTGAACTCATTGTTAAATCATTTAGAGCTCTCATAAGAACACACTTGACTAACAGTTACAGAGTTAAGAGAAATCAAACAAATTCTCTTAGGTGAAAAAAAAAAAGTTTAAATTCCTTGAGATACCTCAGAGAATATGTGAGATTCTCTGCTAACTTACCAGTTTAAAATACAGATCCGGGTGTAGACTAAAACTTCATGATTCGTAAAAAGACTACAATGCCCAAAGTTCACACTCAGACAAAATTCTTCAAAATAAAATATTATCTTGCTCTAGCTTGAATATTAAATATATTTTAAAAAGGAAACTCTACATAAAATAATTCCTATTAGTGAAGTGATGTTAGCCTTCCATTACTGAAGGGCTTGAAAAAACTATGCCCAGCACTATCAAGAGACTGATTTGCATTTGTAAATCAGTGGTCAGTGTAAGAGATAATAAAATAGTCTCTGGTACAAAGCCTAACCAACTTCCCTAAGCTGGAGGAAAGTTTTAATTGATTGACTCCTTGGTACAAGTGCTGTGTTTGGAGACAGATGCTGAAGAGAGGATTTTAATAGAGGCTGGAATATCAGCCAATATAAATACTTACCCTGAAGAAAAGTAAAGACAGCGGGTCACAATGGTTCGTATTGGATTCATGCTGACTTCAACATCTGGGTTCAGATTTCAGAAGCTTTTTGCTCATCTAACCTTCCCTGCTTTTTAGATGTTGAACAAAGAGAGGACATTTATGATTAGTAAAGTTGTTTTCAATAGATTCTTTTCAGGTTCAGTATGTATTTCCATTTTGTATCTGTATAAAAGAAGAATGATATTCGTTTTTTTGGAACAGACTGTTTGGAAAAATTAAATTCTATCAACACTGGAATTAAAGACATCTAGTTCCCAGTGCATATGCCTCCCCAGGTTGACTGACCTTAGTATCTGAACAGATTGAGCTCTGACTGAGAATTTTCCCAAGCCTGAGACATGCACGAAGTGTCTCTATTTCTTTTTCTTTTATAATCCTGTGAGTTTTCTGGCCTATCATAACAATTCAGGTTACATTGCAGAATATCTCTTTTTTTTAAGGAGCCATATAATTTTACAAAGTTTTTAGGAACCTGCTGTTTTGTTTCCTCCTCACTTTTTCAGATTTCATTGCAATTGCCTATTGTCTCACTATAGCTGAGGGAGAGACAGGTATGAATGCTTACATAGCATAATTATTTCCTTAGACAATCAGGTTAAATATATTCATAGAATCATATTCCAAAAGAGTAAATTCTCAATGATGATTTATCATCTTGGAGTGTACTGTGTTAATGCTGATAAATTTAATGCTATATCCACCACAGGCTCTGTTCAGTGGAGAGACTAAAAATCTACTCTGTCTCTTCTTTCCTTTGACTTCATAGTTCAGTGACATCAAGCACCACCATGAGAAGATTTAATTTTTCTGCTTGGAGATGATCGCTTTCTAGAAGGTTGGGTTTCCACATTTCACCAAATTGTAGGACTTACTCAAATCTTAACTAGAAAGGCTAAAACTACTCATAAGTGACCTTAGGTTAGCTCAGCTGGTTAGACCGTGGTTCTAAAAACACCAACACCAAAGGTTGTGCACTCGATCCCCATATGGGCCATTCACCCAAGAGTTGGACTCAATGATCCTTGTGGGTCCCTTCCAACTCAGAGTATTGTGTGAAATTATGGCTTAAAGGCTAAAATTTAAAAATCCTGAGGAAGCAGTGGAAAAAGAAATCCTTGTACATTTCAGGAAAGAATTTATTATAGCCCTCAGCTTTTAATTACTTTGATACTTGTAAACCTAAGAAATAATCACTACTGTGTTATTAATAATTCTTTTTTCATCACTAATTTCCTATGTGAAAGTGTAGAAGTTTTCAAAGATATGAACAGGTGCATTCCACTGAACACTGAAGAACAGTGAGATTAGATTGTATTGAATGACATGAGTATATTAATTTGACTTGATGTCTTTTTTTTTTATACCTATCTATATATCTTGCTTGTAGAGACCATAGAATTATAGAACAGTTTGGGTTGGAAGGGACCTTTAAAGGCTACCTAGTTCAAGGCCCCTGCAATGAGCCAAGATCCCCTAGATCAGGTTGCTCAGAGCCCTGTCCAACAGTGTCTTGAATGTTTCCAGGGATGAGGCATCCACAGTTTTTCTGGGCAACCTCCTCTAATATTTCACAATCCTCATTGTAAAAAATGGCTTTTTTAAATGTAGGCTAAATCTACCTTCTTTTAGTTTAAAACTCTTGTCCTACATCTACAGCCCCTGTTAAAAAGAAGTCTGTCCACATCTTTCTTATAAGCCCCCTTTAGGTACTGGAAGGCTGTGTTAAGATCTCCACGGAGCCTTCTCGTATCCAGGCTGAACAACTCCAGGTTTTTTAGCCTCTTTTAACAGGAGATGCTCCAGCCCTCTGATCACCTTTGTGGTCTCCTCTGCGTTCAATAGATCCACATCCTTCTTATGTTGGGGTCCCAGAGCTGGATGCAGCACTCCAGGTGGAGTCTCACCAGAGCAGAGCAGAGGGGCAGAATCACTTCCCTTGATCTGCTGGCCATGCTGCTTTGGATGCAGGCCAGGATACACTCAGGACATGTCCAGTTTCTCACAAACCAAGATCACTGTTTGCTTGTATGTCTGGGAAACAAGGTTGTCACTATTAGTAGTGAATCTTCTTTCTGTCTTTTTTTAAGGTCTTAGACAGCAGTTCATGCACCAATATGCTTTGACCTCTCAGGACTGAGACTGTAGGACCCCACAGTGTTAGGAAAGTCCTCCTTCAATTGTTTCGGAAATAACAGAGTGTAAGGGAGTGGTCAAGAAATGGCCACTAGGAAAAGGTATTTTTAAAGTTTAAAAGTGTATGCCGTGGATGCCTTTTGAGAACCCAGAGTGCACAAATCAATATCCAACCATCAACAGCCCCAGTGGAGTAGTCTGGCATCTTCCAACAAGAGAAAGTAAATCTTCTAAAGTGAGTGTCCCTCAGGTACCTGATGAGCTCCACCAAACTCAGAGTTGCTCTCTGAGTGTTTATTTTTGCAGAACTGTAAATGATTTCTTAACAGTTGAAAGCTTTCTCTGTGCCCTTAGTACATTTCTTCTTTGATAGGCTTTGCCTGCTTCCTAAGTGGTAGTTACTCTTGCAGCCTCAGACTGAAATAAGTTATAATTCACAGTCAAAATCCTTATTATTGACTAGTGTACACCAGATTCATAGTAGAATAGTGACCTGTAGGTGTTTATTGCTAGAAAGCTCATCCACAGGATTCTTTTTTCCTGGAAAGGGCCTACAAGAAGAGGCAGAAGTGTCTGTTTATGGTACTGAGTTATCAGCAAACAGAAAATGAAAATCCCATGTTTTTCATAGTTGTTCTAACAATTTTAAATACTGATCTCTTGTGTATCCATATAGAGTCTCTGTAGTGTATTTCTCTGTGTATATATAAAACAAAGATCTGTGAAATAAGAAATTAAGAAAGATCCTTGAAAATACATGTGTAGTGCATGCAATCCCTGTGCAGGAAATTATGTTCTGCATTCTAATTCCAATCACATCTTAGTTTAGAGTTGAGACTGATGGTCAGTTGTGTCAGTGGCTGTTGTTCACCTTCAGAGAGGTTTGTAAGTACTGGAAAGGGCAGGCTCTGGCCCCTGAATGCAATGGCTGGAGCAAGGTCTGTGTTCTCCTTTCATCTCTTGTGTCTTTCCAGATTTTGCCTTGACCTGAGGCTGTGCTGGAGTGATCAGTGAAAGAAACTAAAGGGGCCTGGTGTGAAGTCCTGCTAATGGGACACTGAAATACCAGGTCAACGTTTTTCAAAACAACTGCAGAATTCGGTTGCTTTAGTTCAATGACCTAAATTAAGATTCTTTGGAACAGTCTGATTTTTATAAATTTTTCTTTTCGTTACATTGCTCGCCCAAAGCATGTGATTTTCTTTCACCTCAGAGCATCCCTAACTTAGTACCCAAAATATAACTAAACACTGGAAAACTTTGCTCTTATTCTGTCAGAGAGTCATTATGCTGAAACTATTCCTGGTTGCAGAGCTGTATTACATGTCTTGTGGGGGCCTGTTCCACCAGTGCGTGGTAGAGGTACAAAACGTGCCACTCCAGAGTGTGCATGGAAAGGCAGAGGAGCTGGGAGAGGGTGGGCTCTACCTTTTGAGAAACAGAGGCTCCTGCCTGATGTTCTTAGCTGTCATCCTCCACATTCGGCGTCTGGGACTGGAAATCAATAAGCCCACATAACTGTCTTACTGAAGACTATTGAAAGTGAAGATAGGAGAAGTGAAGGAACAGCTGTCAGATATTATATCCCTCTGAGAGGTGGGAACAAACTGTTCTTATTTATTATTATTGCTGTTAACAATTACATGGCTAAGGAGCATGACGAATGCACTGCTGGAGCACTGATAGTATCCTGGAAACAGTGACAGGACTAGGAGGAGGACAGGTCTTATCTCCACGTAGTGATATCTGGACTGCTTCAGAATACATGCTGCCAGAAGAATTAGAGTTATCCAGGGAAAATGCTAAGAAAGCCTGTGGTTTTCCCTTGAACCTTTGTTTATAAGGAAGATTTGCCCATCATTGCTACAGCTGTGCAGAGGGTACATCCTCTCCCAGCTGTGTAGTCACAGCACTTCGCATCCCAACAGGCACGACAGGAAATCTGCAAAGCCTTGAAAGGGGAGACAAAGGAGAGGAAAAGGCTATAAGTGAATTGGGAAAAAAAATCCCCTGCTCACTGTGCTTAGAAAAAGAAGCTGAAATAACACTATACATTTAGCTCCCTCTGGGTGCCTATCAAAGAAATTATTATTTTCATACTATTTTCTTAGAATTTTGCTTTTACATCTATGTGTCTGAAAAACACTTCATGGATGCTAGCTTATATAAATCAGAATAGTGTATTTCTTTGGATGTATCACTGAACTGCCATTTAAACTGCTCTAAGGGCATTATTGCAGTGAAGGATGTCTCCACCCATGCATGTGTGTTAGCTTTATATTTCAGTGTAAAAAAAGAAAAAGCTTGGTTTTACACCTGATGACTCAAGCTTTCCAAGGCAAAGAATAATTGTATTACTATGGATTAATTAGGCTTTTATTCATTTGTATATGTAATTTTCAATGTTTATGTATTCACTGATTCATAGAGTAATTTCTGAGTATTTCTTCAGATGAGGGGTTCACAGTTTGTTCCAATGAGTCCTCAGGTCCAGGGAAGATTCGGAGAGTTTTCTTGTTAAGTGGGAAACTTTAAATAACTGAATATTCTGTTACAAAAGTTCATGATGGCATTTTAATGGTTTCAAAATAATTTTAAGCTTTGAAGAATGCTCAAGCAGACAAAACTGGAGATTGTTTGTTGTTTTTTTTTTTAATTTAGTAAGAGTCACTTGACACACTGAGCTGTTTTGTTCCCAGAGGAGTAAATTTCATTCTTCAATATATTGAATTGCAAGCCTGAAGTTACTTAAACTCTCTGCATTGAAAACTCACAGGGAACTTGTTCAGGGAGAGCACGTCAATAGAAAATACAGACACTAGAAAGAAGGCACTAACACAATACTAGAAAGTGTTCTAAAAGTGACAGAAACAAAATAAATCAACTGCAAGGAAAAAATATGTCTATTCCATATCAAAACTGATGAAAAGTTGAAAAGTTCATCATCATTTATTTATGAGTTCAAAACCTACCTTTGTGAGTATAGGAAAAAAAGAATTATTCATGTTTATCTCTACTTGACTCTTATCCCTTTAACTTTGCCAAGATCACCAAGACCTTGAGTTACCTATTATTTGAAAAGTTACTTCATGCAAATCATAGCTGCCTTGAGGCAATGGTCTACTGCTGGTTCTTTTAAATTATTATTATATTGACATTTTATTTTTTAGGTAATATCACCCATTTATTGCTTTTGTCTCATTTCCCAACTCGCTCACTTTCAACATACAGTTTTCAGGGAGTAATTCTACTGCTTTTTTGTATTACGTACAAATTCACATGAAAATTGTGTTTACTTCAGATGAACCTATTTAAGATGTGGCCTTTCAATCAATTTGTTACCTGTAGCTGATGCAGTCCAAGCTTTATCTCACTTCTGTTTGGTGTTTGGAAAGCGAGCATCTAGTGCAGGCAGTTTGTGGAGCTGCCTTGACAGTGGAGTCAAACCTGCATAATATTGCAGCTCCCGAAAGGAATATTTAAGTGTGCAGTAGATAATACTGGTCTAAGGGAAAAAAGCTTTGCGCAATGAAGCAGGGCCGCCTTTGGTGCTGTATCCTAGTCCTCCAGTCTGGTGGAGAAGAGCAGATCTCTTTCCTCCAGCTTAGTTTTGCCTGGAAATAATTTTGCAGCAGCTTAAACCAGATTTAAAGGTGTTCTCAGTGCTTGGATTGTGTCCCAGTTTTCAGGAAGTGCAAACAAATAGGCATTATGCTTCACACAGTTTGACTTTTCCAAACTGGCATAAGCTGGCATTTTGGAGCAGGCTGCCCAGGGAAACAGTGGAGTCACCATCCCTGAAAACGCTCACGTGGCATTTCAAAGTATAGTTCAGTGGGAATGGTGGTGTTCAGTCAAAGGTTGGACTTGCCAATCTTGGAGGTCTTTCCCAACCTTAATGACTCTATCATTCTGTGGAAAAGCCAGCTAGGAGAAATCAATCTAAGGGTACCACCCAAGGGAACCTGAAGTGTCCCACCTGTGATAGTCCAATATCAACCAGCACTAGTCAGTAATAAGCAGAGCTGCAAGCGTGACTTCCAAATAAACATTCCAGTTCTGAACAGAAGCTTCTGGAGTACTAGTGGGAGAGTTTGTATACACTAAAAAATCAGTTCTGTGTTTGAAATGCTGTCTTTTCCAAGAAAGTATATAGGAATCTTTTTGCAGAAAGACTGAGAAAGCAGTGCAGAAAAAAAAAAAATAGCTATAAAGCATTGGTTTGACTCAGTTTTCACTTATTTTTGCAACTGTCATTGGCAAATAGCATGTAGATTTAAAATATGTACATTTAAGTAAATGAGGAAAATGAACCTCAATTTACCGGTAGAAAATGACTCATTCTGGAGATGATAATAATCACCTTGCAGCAAAGATGGTCATTTTCGAGGCAGGACTTTAAAAAGGCATCTTTGATGTACTGGATTTGTCTCTTAGAAAAAGGAATGTTTTTCATTGCAGAAAGTTGCTTTTCATTTTTGTTATAATTTAGAATCAATTGTGATGCATAAATTAAGGCTGCACAACCTAGAGGAATCAGTATGCCATTTCGGTAGGGAAAGATATTGCAAAGATGTAGAGGAATAAGGGGAAAAAAATTGCTGCATTACCCAGACTGAATTCTGCAACTGTCATTGCTGTGCATCTAAACACATTATCCCAATAAAAAATTCAAATTTGTTCTTTGGATGCAGCATTGCAATTATTTTCTGTTCGTATGCATTTGTATTTGAAGCAGTCAGAAGATCATTTGTCTTCGACTTAGAACTACCACTTATAGTTTATTTTTGGCTCTACAAAGGGAAGAAAAGCTTTTCCTTGTCATAAGAGGGCTAAGAATTTATCTGACATACTTTTTTGCAAAGTAGTTTTTCAGGAGCAACAGCCCACTTTGTCGCATGTGAAAGTTCTTGGAAATTGTATGATACAGATTCTTTTCCTCTCAAATTTGTCCCTGTGTTTAAAACTGAAACTAGATGTCAGATGGGTAAGGCAACTACAGGTATGTGAAGGAGTAAGTAGATGAAAAGCAATTGCATGCTGCTTACGCATGTTTTATATTGCAAGATATTGCTTTACCCTAAGAATTTGACCTAGCTGGTGAGACTCAAGCATGCCTTGAAAGTCACCTTATGCAACTTAATGTGATATATGAATTCTGACTGAATTCTATTAATTATTTAGTTTTTGAGTGGTTGTTAATTTTGCAGAGTTTATGTTGTTCCACATTTCCTGTACCTCACCCGCAAAGGAGAAGAGAGCTCCTGGTAGCAATGTAATACAAAGATTGCCATTAACAGGGATTACAACGTAAAGGAAAAAAACCAAACCAACCCCAAAAAAACAACCAGCCTCTCTTCGCCCCCCGAAAAACCCCATTAAAATAAATTATCGGTTTGTAACTTTAATCTTAGCTAATGTTGAATAGTGTTTTAAAGTGAAAATGTTTCTCTTAACTGTGAGGAGGATGATGATGTACTTAGTGTTTCCATTGTATTTCATGATGGGGAAACGTGAAGCACAGAAAAGCAGGCCAACTGTAAAAATAGCATGAAAACACACGTCTTAGGATCTGTAATCTAGTAGCCTACTTTTTGAAGTCCACTTTGAAAAGTAAACAGTGAAAAGTACCTATTCCATTGGTATCAAGAACCTTAATAGTACTGCAAAATGTATGTAAGTTTAGGAAATATAGGAAAGAAGATAGCATTTTTATACTCTTTTAATGTCCCTTGAATTTTTAAGACGGCTAAAATATGTGCACTTACTACTTGTCTGTCCGGTATTTATTTAGGAATAAGTATTTGACAAATAGATATTTTTATTAAATTTCCAAAGCAGAAATGACTGCATCACACAGTGAGATATTTTTACATATTTTTGTCAATAAATATATAATTAAAACATTGAATATTGAAATCTTAATTGGGTTTTTAAGGAAGGAGAAATGCTATACCTATGCAACTTAAGTTAAATGAATATGCATAGAGATTTCATATTAAGCATTGTCATGGGAAATCTAGAGCTCTATTGTTATAATTCAAGTGGGAGGAAGGCCTTTCTGGAAGGAAGCTTAGAAAATTAATATGGCTTTTTTAGATGTGCTCGTTATAATGTGCCTTAGGGAGAAATGAGTGAGTTAAGCTTGTGTGTGTGTGTAGACCTACAGTAAAAAAGAAAACATGACTGCTACATTGAGCTGAAGTAACTGGCCATTAAAAATCAATGTCTCTTCTGGTTTTCCAACTCCAAACAATGCCATTGCTCATCTTTCCCAACAGCAGAGAAATATCCATCAAAATAGGCTGAGAAAAAAGTGATCTTCCTGAAACTTCAGTGCTAGTTTAACTAGGTGGAAGGAAATTCAAGTATAGCTAGGACTCAGAGTCTAATGTAACTGTGTATGAATAAACCCCAGAACTATTTTAATTATGAGAATGAGCTAGGCCTTGATTTTCCAACCTGATTTCTAAAGGAGTTAGTTGAACAGCATCTGCAACTGTTGTGCTGAGTTTTCAAAAGATCTTTGAGTTCTGAAGAAACTTGAACATATTGAAAGAAAGCTAACGCCCTGGTGATGTTTAAAAGGGGTAAATGGATGGAATGATTCATCACAGTGTCTGTGTAGGTTAGAGGAAAAGGTCTGCTAGGCTGTTCTGGGTAAAACACAGGTATTTTACACTGGCTGAATCTGAAGTCATGTGTCAAGAAAGAAAATGCAGCCTGTGTATGAAATCAAGGACTCTCAAAAGCAATGAAACTGAAAAGAAGATCTGGGCGTCCTTGGCTGATCATCAGCCAAACACAAATTTTTAGTCCAGTGTTGTAACCAAAGGTCTGGTGAAGACCTAAAATGCAAAACTGAGAGCTGCAGATTAGAACAGGTTGTGGATGTGGGATGTAACAGGAATTGACACGTGATATATAAAACCTTTGGAATGTTTTGCTTAATTCTACCTGAAAATGATACTGTTAACTAAAGTGTCTTTAGGGGAGACCTTGAGGGTTATTGTGACCTTGGAAGACACACTTAGTGAGAGACTCAGGTACCTTCATAAATTAATTTTCTTGGGGGAGGAAATTAAGAGGTGACTTGGTCAGAGAAAACATGCATTTAAATGAGAAATAACCTTTAAGAGAATGTTCTTCATCCTATCTGGAAGGAGATAACAGGAGCTGATGGTTTAATGTTAATTTGCACCTGTTGAGACTGGACACAAATACGTTAATAGGTCAGCAATGGCAAGGGAGCAGGACTGGATGAAAGTTTTAGGAAAGGTAAAAGAAAAGGATAGAAAAGAAAAAAAAAAGAGCATATTATAAGTACTAAGAAGGAGATAACATTAATGAATTCAGAAAGGGTGATCAAACACTAACTCATCTGATAAATGGCAAAACCAGACATTTTGGGAAGGACAGGGGACACAGCAGGATGTCAGTGGTGAAGATCATGTTCAGCCATGTTGGTGTATATATGTCAGACATAGCTGCAATTGTGGCATATTTTTAAGGGATCAGCAAGGCAAACTAAATGCTCTAAAACAACATACCAGCCTTTACTGCCATCCTTCTTTTACAACAAGTAGAAGACATTAAGTAAGGAAGGCATTAAAGTGACAGTTTTTGTTTGAAAAACAGATTTCTCAGTGAGTGCAAGGAGACAGATATGTGCTCAATTTCTATAAGAAAGGGGGAAACTGCAAGCCTGTCCTGGCTTTTGTCTTCTTTTTGCAATAATTGCTCTGCATAAGAAAGAGACATTGTGGAATTAAGTGTCATTTTTCTCCAGAGAGGATTTAAGTAGGTCCTACAGCCTATATTAGGAAAGAGCTCAAGGTAAATGATCCAGTTGTGTCCTCTGTCTTAGATTAACTTTTAGGCATTGATTATTTACTTGGACATAATTATAAAGGTAACAGTTTTTCAAAACTCTATTTATAAATTAAATATCTTTATCTCCTTGTTCTGAGGAACGGTGTATTTCAAGTGCTGTAGCATGAGGACTGTTGTTAAGTGCTATGATTTTAATAGAGACCACCTTCAGTAGAGGCCAACCTTACAAGTTCTTAATATTTACCAGATGATATATCAGAGTGTCATCACTGGAAAACATTCTTCCATAAATGGAGGCTGAACTCTGTGTGGCCGAAGTGATTTTTTAATAGGTTATTTGAAACCTTCAGGAAAAAACTGTCTTTAGCTTGTTCAGATCTGCTCAGAATTTAGTGGAGGAGGGATAGAGTTTAACCATAATGTATTTGTCGAAAGTACATGCTCATTGAAAACAATTGCCAAGAAAAAGTGGTTGAAATAACATGCACTTGAAATAAACAAAACTTTAAATGAGAAATAAGCATTAGACAAAGGCAGCCTACATGAAGAGGAAATAAAAACAATAACAGCTGTTATGGGACACAAATGTATGCTTTGGAATGTGTCAGATTTTCATTCCTGTTATATTATTCTGCTATGCTTAACAAACATTTTGCTTTTATTGTATTACCTCAGGTAAATCTAATCTCTAGATACCATGACTAACTAGCAGAGGAGATTTATAGACACAAAAGCTCTTGGTTCACTGAAAAACAGAGTGTATCTATGAAAAATGCACAAATCAGATTAAATAATGAAGCACTACAGAGAGCACAGCCACATTAACTATTTCTGAACAGAAGTGTGAAATACATTGACAGGACTACGATGCTAAAGTCAGTCAGTATGCTCTTCTGCATACCACAGAGTCAATGTTTGAGGTTCATTGTATAGCAATATATTTGAAGTAAAACCATGTCTGAAATACCAAAAAAATGCCTAGTTGTCAGCTGTGCAGTGAGAACAAAGTCATGAAAGGATTGATAGGAAACAAACAAAAGCTCCAAACCAGGTGGGATTAGTTGCAGGTGAATTTTAGACTGCATAGAGATCTACAGGAGAGAAAGGGTTTGTTGAGAAACTGAATAGCAAACCATCATTTTTAAAAGTTAAGTTGAAAATGGAACTAGAACTGTAAACATTATTACCAAAACAATAATTTTATCAAAATATCAATGGCTCCAAATCTGTTCTCCATCTTGAAATTTTAAAAATATTTTCTTACTTAGAGTAACAAAAAGTACCCTTGAAAATACAATCAAAAAACAAATGCTTCCATTTCCAGTGAGGGTTTTTATTTTGTTCTGGTTTTACCCTTATCTTACTGATGCCCTACCTTTCAGAGTTCTTTAAAATCCAGTGATAATTGCTTTCTTCCCTTTGGAAAACATAAGTTTTTTGATGGCGTTACAGTGTAATAATTATCTCTATAATTAACTTTAAAAATAAGTAAAAATCAAAGTTTTGCATCTGTAGTGAAGATACCTGGTAAAGTGGTTATCAGAATTAGCGAGTGTTGGCTTTTTTTAATCAGGTGATTCACTAGATAATGTAACCATGAAAATACTTCTGCACATGTGGGAGAAAGGGAGCTGCCACCCTTTTAAGGTGATATTTGTGGCTCAGATTCATAAAGGGACTCATATGGCCTAAACAGCCACATAGATAAAACTCTAACAGAGTACCTGATAATTCAGGCACTACAGAGTCTGTGTGCATGTCAGAATGTGCTGCAAATGATGCTGGGGATCTTAATTCCAGTATTGTGCTTTCCTGGAAGTGCTGCTGCTCATAGATCAGCATCACTTGTCTTTCAGCTGGCACCACTCGTGAACATGATGTCTCTGAGTTTGGATGGCTTAAGAAGTTTAATTGCCCAGAGGTTTTCTGAACCTGCTCATTTAATGGGGAGTGGAGAATGGACATGTGGTACCTGTTACTGTCTCACCATTCAAGTGGAGATATGGATGATGAAGATCTCCTTAGCCTGGGGAGGAGCTATGAATGTAGTTTACGTTTCCTAAGAAAGCACTTTAGTCCTCAAGTAATTTTCATCTGTAGGATACCAAGATGCTTGACCCTTCCTTCCAAAGGAGCAAGTGGAAAGAAAAGCTACTGTGAAGTCAGAATTCCTGATTTTGAGTATTAGGAAGGCAATAGATTAGAGGGAATTTGTTTCTGTAGCCCAAGGATGTTAAATTTTCCCCAGGAGACTGGCAGTTTTTTAAGGGACTACAAGGATATTTTTCATTTTAAAAAGTTTCACTCTAAATTCCAAATACTACACTAGGTGTGAACTCAGTGAGTCGATAGAAAACTTGCTCTCAGGTCTTGTTCTATTTCAGCTGCAATGGATTATCTCTTCTTGAAGTGCTGGGTCTTTTTAGTACTCCAAATATTTGCTGAAATTTTTATTCTGGATGCTGTTTATGATACTCAGTTTACTGACTACTGGTCTGTTATAGGGAACGGAATATGGCTTTGTTTTCATTTTGAAGTAAGAGAATTGTCATTTGCTTCATTGCTAGGATACAGAAGTATTTTCTGGACAGACAGAAATTTTAACAGGTGGATTTAAGTCTTTCTTTTTTACGTATCTAACCATAACACATTTGGGAGACAGTTCAGATTCATTTCAGAGTTTCTGGCACTATCCAAGCACTTTTGGGAAATTATGTGAGTTGTTGCATTGATCAGAACAACTGATCCAAACCTCTCCTGCAACAGCAAGTCCTTTAAAAGTGCACTGCAAAGCATTTCAGGGATTTGAAGGTCACCGTGTTTGCATCATAGACAATGGTGCATGCTTCAAAACAAAAGTGCTGCAAGGAAAGCATATATGAGTTCTCTCTGGATCTAAGAAAGGGCATCTTATCCCCATTACACAATACTTGGGAACGCTAATATTTACACTGTGGAAAACCCAGTCATTAGACACATATCATTTAATTACTTGATGGCAAGAATGATGTCAACATCAATTTGAAGAGACTACTGCAGAAAATGGGAGCTGATTTTTTAAGTTTTTCTTGTGGGATCTTCGTGCTGCAAGGTAGAGTCTGAATTCCATGGAAGCAAGTTTGAAGGCATTAGACACAGGCAATACCGAATGAAAAAGTAAGTCAATCCTAAATAATTTTGTTGTAGCACTAAATTGTTTGAGAAAACAGTTCATTGTTCTGGAGAGATTGAGAAAGAAGGCATAAACTCAATGAATAATTTAAAGCAGTATGCAAACTTAAACGGATGGAGAAACCATTATTTCTAATTATTTTGTTCTAGTGTCGTAAGGCAAAGACAAGTGCCTGTATCTTTCCTTCCCTTCCTTCTATTTTCTTTTTTTTTCCTCCCCTTTTGTCTTTTTAATGCATCAATTATATAGTAAAGCACTTAGCAATAGAGTTTCCTTGAAACAAGCCTGGTGAGACAGCAGTATTGTTTAGCATGGAATTATAAGTAGCACTGCTATTAAACCTGAAAACTGACAAAAATTCACTTCATTATTCTTTATTTTTGTTTATATGCTAACCAAAACCAATGTCCTGTCATATTGGAAGGAGAGAAGAGTGTGTTGCTGTTTGCTCCATCTTAAATAGTACTATGTGGCTATACAACAATCAAAAAGAAAGCAAACTGTAATCTGAGAGTATTATGGAAATGAGCTAGAAAAATGGCAGCATCCTGTACTTTTTGAAGCTTAGAGGAGTAGTGAAGAATAGAATGCTGTTGTAGCTGCTGAATAATAAAATGCAAAGAAAGAAAAAAGGCACCCACTAGAAATTGTAAAGGAATGGGTAGAGAATAGAAATCAGACCATCAGAGAAAACAGATGGCACGTTCATCTTGCTTTAGGCTCACACCCATAAACTGATCCAAAGCCTCATGAAGTCAATAGGAGGCTCTTCACAGTCACTAATGGATTTTGGATCTGGCCCTAACGAAGAGGGTGATATAGGCTAATTGCCTTACTTAGTCTGCTGATAGAGCTGATAGATGTAGTTTCATGAAAGCAAACTAGTCAAAAAGATTTTTACAATTCTTCAGCCAAATATCTACAGGGTATCGAGCTCAGAGAAACCACAGCAGGCGGAGGCTTTGTTATGTCTTGATTCCATGTTTCACTCAATATCATGACTTGTGTGTTTTTCATGTTTCTATGCAAATATTTTATTAATAATAAATTTAATAATTTTGTACATGGACAATGGGAAAAATGGCCCATGGCTTATTTAGCTTTTATGCACTCAGCCTGTTTCTGTGTGTTATTGATTTTTAAAATACACAGACTAATGTTAGTATAGAAATTATTTTGCCGTCTGTATCACACTGACTTTGCCTATTGATATCCCCTTATTCTCACTGAATTTGGTGATGTTGTTTCAATTTTAGTATTTCTGCTCACTGAGACAAGGGGACTGTACAGGAGACACAACTGCTCTATTTCGAGGACATGTAATAACAGAATATGCCTGGATATAAATGACAATATATTTCTTTACCAAATTGTAACTTAAACAGAAAGAATTGGTAATATTTTAGATCTCATTAATAAAGACCTCAGAGAAGATCTGAATTTAGCAAAGAACTTAGGACCAGGTCCTTTCAAATGAATTGTTTAAATTGAAATGTTTTAATTGAGATTCTCTGTCTATGAAGGGAGAGTTTAGTCAGCTAAGTTATGGAGGTAAACACTGGAAATGGAGAAAACGTCAAAAGACTTTGAATGAGTTTTGTGACTTTGTAGGAGAATAAAAAAGAGCTCTAAGCAAAGATCCTTAAGTGGAGGAGAAGATACTACTAAAAGAATATTAAGAGTAGAAAGTAGGTTGGTCTGTGACAAAAAGTATATCTGAAAGGTCAATATTTAACAGAAAAGTGAGACTTAGGAAAAGTCAAGCTAGAAAAGATCTTTCTTAAAAAGAAAAACATGGAAATCTAAATAGAAAAGGAACAGGGAGTAAATTTTGGAACACTATCTAGTGAGATAAAATAATGATTAATTTTGTGCCATCTACAAACTAGTATTTTGAGTCCATATTTCTTAAGGACTCTGAGTATGAATGAAGGACAAAGTAGCAAATTATTTTAAAATAGAAATTATAAGCAAGGAAAACTTCAAGAACTTGGAATTAATTTAAGATGTGGAGGAAAGGTGATTTCCTTTCTAGAATTTTAAATAAACTGAATGAAGTTTTTAATACATTCATCAAGGCAGTGGTCACACATTTGAAGCAGAATATAAAAAATTGGTGTAATGGGAAAGGAGAAAATATGTTGTAGCCCATGGCAGCAGCTAAATAGCATGCTAAACTTAGAGCAGCTTTGAATGTTCTTTCATATTCAGGTCATGGAAATAAATAGAAAATTGCATAAAATTCAACACAATTTAGCAAAGCTAGATTGTACCAGAGTAATTTGATAGCTTTTTTTTTTTAACTGATTCCCTAGGAAAAGAAAATCTGTTCTCCCTTTCTTGGCTTAAACATAGTAAGCATTGTGCTTGACACTGTGGGGTTTAGTAAAAAAGCTCTGGAATAGATAGTAGCTGCTTTTATGGGTGATAACAGGGATTGCTCTGAAGAGGTAACTGTCAGGTTGGACGATTATTAATGAGTCCTTCTTGACGGTTCCCAAGATGCACCCCGTTTAGTAATGATCTTAGCACAAATCATTTCTACTTGACGTACTCTGTGTCAGGGAAATTACCTGATGTCACAGCATTGGGAAAAGTTTTCAGTACGGGGAGGACGTAAGTGTGCTAAAGAGATCAGTGGGTAATCTCAAGCATTGATGTAAAAGAGAGGTAATTAAATTTAATCATGCCAAGTGGTATGTTAAGTACCGATAACTAAGAACAAGAACTTTTGCAGTGTAACTACAGCTCATTAGCTGAAAAGAGGTGGAAAAGATTTTCATGAAGTAGTTTTGTATAAGTAAATTAATCTCAAGTAGTTGTAAAAATGACAAACTGAAAAAGATGTGCAGGCCTACCAATATCAAAGGAGGTGTTTTCTGTACATATAAAGAGACATGAAAGTTAGGTGCCAAAGTATCATTAGGTCTATTGGAATACTGCATTTGTAGCTTGTTTCCTGTGTTTAACAAAGTTGATGTAAATGAAGATAAGTTCAGGAAATGGCTGCTAGAATACTGTAGGTAATAGGCTGGCATCTGAAAAGACTCTAAAAACCTGTCCCATTAAGCCTAGAAAAGCAAAGTCTGAGACAAGAGATTATTATCATTTGTAAATAGAGTTGAGGGTAAAAACCAGAGAGGAAAGATAATTAGGAAGATTAAAGGAAATTGTTGCTAGACTAACAAATAAGTCAGAATTGATCCTCTATAAATTTCAGTTGAAAATTGAATAAAGTAACTAACCTTTAAAGCCATTAAGCTTTCCCTCCAAACACTGACTTTATGGTAGAGTCTTCCAGTAAGAATAATTTCTGAAGTTAATTACTTTATACAGTTGTCTGCAGCAGCCATAGGGCTCAGCTCAGAAAACCAAGATCTCTTCCTGTTATTCTGAGGAATGTTCTCACAGACAGCACTGTAAGATTCCTGATTTGAAAAACCTCTCTGGACAGATGAATAGGGCAGGTCACATCCTCATTTGTATGCAGAATGCATCCTGTAGTAAACTGGTGCTCCAGGGCTAGACTGTGATTTTGAAGCTACACCTGCTTCTGGTGCATTAAAGCATCCTATACATCCCTCCTCAGGCTATGTAAGAACCACAGACGTGCTGTCTTGTCACCTGAGCAGGTACTTGGATTATGCATCAATAACTTCAGCTGCCCTTACCCTTTGACCACAGCTGAGCAATGAGGCAATACAATTTGCCTCTGGTGTTAAGGCAAGGAGAGGAGCGAGCCTGTGGTGCGTGAGGACCCAGTCTGAGCGTTGTGGTTAACACACCCCCGCCAGCTCAGGACCGTGCTGAAAGGCACCGTGGGCGTATCAAACTGTGGCTGGACATGTTCCCTGAAGTTATGTTATGCTGCTCTCAGCACCTGGAAAGTGTTCGCTACTTCTGTGTTTGTAAAGTGCTAGGATAATCAAGTGCTGCTTCGTGACTAGCATTACTAGGGTTGGCATAATGCACCTGATAAATGAGTAAATTGTTGTTTGGATCCAGTGATGGATTCATTTATATAAAGATAATGAGATTTCATGGAACTACTGGTGACTAGTTTTGCAGTATTTACCTATCATTTCACTACTGTTTCTTTCATTGGAAAAGATATGACAGCTTTGCTCTTAACTAGTTTTCTCCTTGACGTGCAGGTACCAGATCTGGACTTTTCTGTTCATGCTATTTTTCTAAATAGCTATTAATGGACTTGAGAAAAGGAGTACTTATCCCTGAACTATCCTTACCAAATAAAGAAAACAAATGTCCCTTGACAAGTATGGAGGAGGAGATCAAAAGGACATACATGCTGCTTCATTCAAATTCTTTCACATTGGACAAAAACATGATTTATTTTGCTTCCTGCTTTTCCCTTGTGTAGTTTTAGCTATGTTCAAAGATTCCACTTACTTTTGCTCCAGTCCTTACCTGAAATAAGTGCAAGGAATCCAATTCATCTTTGCCATTGATCATTCCTCTCTTCTGAAAAGGCAGATAGGAGGCCAATAGTTTGAATTGTGTTTCAGCAACTATATATTAGTTATTTTTAAGGCATATTTCACACCTCTCACCTGCACATTCTGTGTCAATGATTTGTTCTTGACCTGGCTTATTTTTGCCAGAGATGAAGTTTTTATCCCTTTGCTGTTTTCTTTCTTGTCCAGTAAGTCCAAAACAAAATTATTCTTCCATTCATTGTCTCACTCATCACGATCCCCAATGCTAAAAGTAAATGAAATCCATATGCCCAGAATTTCATTAAAGTAGTTGGGAATGCACCAAATTTCAGTACTAAGTAGGATAGTTTTCCTTAGTTCTCATTCTCTTTGGTACATTTAAAAATTCTACTTCATGTGAGTAGAATTTATTTAATTTATAATTCACTGCTTAGTACATTAATGGTCAATCTTCTTTGATTGTTCTCTCTCTTTTTTTTCCGTAATTCCAAGCAGAAAAGCGATCACATGTCAGAAATCAGGTGTTGCAAAATGTCATATTTGGAGCTCCTTAGATTGAACAGATCCTTGCAGCTCTGTTAACTATATGAAGTTATGCAGTTTTAGCACACAGTTCAGTGCAGCACATGTCTGTGGGGCCACGGAAGTGTCAGAGCCCAGGGTCACTGTGCACCAGGTGAGGCTGGAAGAGTTAGTGGGGAGGATAGGCAGAAGAGTCAAAGTTCACATCTCTGATTATGCATGGCGGGTATTTCATTCCAGGTCTTTTCTTGCAACTTACCATATCCACGAGGAAAAGATGTTTATGAAGAAATTTCCTGAAGCTTGGTGTTAAGTATTAATAAGAATGTGTTGATTATCCTGGAAATCACTGATAGCTCTGTTCACCACTTCTGCCGAAACAGGGTTGTGTCATTGTGCTCTTGCAATTTGTGTTTGGCATCACTTGCTGAATAGCACATCCCATTGCTTCCCTGTATTCACCTCTGTTTGTTTCTTCCACTGGTATTCTATGCATCTTCTTACACTTAGATTGTAAACTTGTTTGGGATCTGTGTTTGCATAGCACTTAACAGAAAAAACTTATATTTGTATTACAGTATGGGTAGAAGCTCTCCAGTAGGTATGGTTATATCCCAGCTCCATAACCTTTTCTCTTTCCTTCCCCAAAACTCCCCTTCCATCTAACAATCTTACAAAGTAAAGGAGACTTGGACATACAGATGGACATCATGGAAGGTGGCAACAACCTAGCATTGAACATTTCCAGAGGGTAGGGTATCCACAACTTCTCTGGGCACAACTTCTCTGGTGCCTTGCCACCTCAGTGAAACATCCCTTCCTAATATCTAAGCTAAACCTGTCTTCTTTCAATTTAAAGCCATTGCCTCTTGTCCCATGACTTCATGCCCTTCTCAAAAGTCCGTTTCCAGCCTTCTGGTAGGGCCTTTTAGGTACTGGAAGATGCTGTAAGGTCTCCCTGGAGCCTTCTATTCTCCAGGCTGAACAAGCCCAGCTCTCAGCCTGTGTCCATAGGAGAGGTGCTTGAACCCTCTAATCATCTTTGTGGCCTCCTCTGGACTTACTCCAGCAGGTCCATGTCTCTCCTGTGCTGAGGACCCCAGAGCTGGACAGGTGGGGTCTCACCTGCTCAGAGTAGAGGGGCTGAATCCCCTCCCTCACCCTGCTTTGGATGCAGCTCAGGGCATGGTTGGCTTTATGAGCTGCAGTTGTACATTGCTGGGAGATGTCGAGCTTCTCATCAGCCAACAAGTCCTTCTCCCCAGGGCTACTCTGAATAGCTCCTCCACGCAGCCAGGATCTGTGCTTGGGATTGCTCTGACCCAGGTGAGGACCTTGCCCTTGCTGAACTTCATGAGGCTCACACAGGCCCACTTCTCAAGCCTGTGCAGGTCCCTCTGGATGGCATCCTTTCCTTCCAGTGTGTCGATCGCACCACACAGCTTGGTGTTGTCAAACTTTCTGCAAGTGCACTGAATCCCAGTGTTGTCACCGATCTCATTAGCAACCCTTGAGCCTATCCATATTGTTCGTGACTCTTACTACTTGTAACTAATGATAAAAACTCTAATTAAAACAGTAATGCATGTGCAGCAACAAAATTGGGACCACTGAAACAGAAAAGACAATAACAAAACTCCCCACACAGATCAGTTTTACCTGAGGGCTGTGGCACTGTTCGTGGACGTACAATGCTGAGCTCTCCCTTAATTAGAACCAGTTCAGGAAAAGAATGTAGTCAATAAGTAATGAAAGAAAAGCCTTTCAGTTGCCAATTAGCAACTTCTGATCATGCATATTTTATGAAATTCTGAAAACATGGGTAAACATGCAGCAGCAAGTGTATTAAATTATATGAAATTAATGATGGCTTCAGGGGCAGATGAGTTTGACTGGCATTTAATCATGTTTATTTTGTTATATAAATATATTGCAAGTCATTTTTACACAGACAAGTTTTTATAGGTTTGATTATGCACATTGTCTCGTTTGCCAGCTGTGTTCCTGAGTTACACCACTCTTTCTCTTGAGTAATGGTTCAAATGAAAAGGAGTTTCTGATTTAACAAGTTGAGAAAGACAAGACCATATTTTTCTGTGCACTTATACAAGAGATCTCTGAGGTGCTTTTGTAAAAAAGAGTTTTCCAAGCGGAATTTTTTCAGAAAACTTTATCTATGATACCTCCTACAGAATATATTACATTAATTATATTTGCAATTTTGTTAGATCAGAAATATTTTTCCTGCTTATTTGACCTGAAAGCAACCTGCTTAGATAGTAGCATTTCCCCATGACCATAAATTTCAAAATTTATTAGTTGTAATTTTTGCTGAATCTTATCAGGTGTTTTTTCCAATACTAATTGTAGAATAATGCCAGTAAATTATGCTAGTAAATTTTAAAATGTATTCTTTATATTAATCTCTGTTTATTTTCTCATTATCATCAGCTCTGCTGTGTACATCATAGCTCAAAATAAGTTTTTATTTTAACAAGCAGTAAGAATACCATGCAGTTCTTTCTTTGTATTTCAACTACTTCCTAAGAATTGCCAAACTCTGTAGACAGATTTTTTTTTTCTCTTCCCATCTCATACCTAGGTATAAAACAGCAGGTAATTACTGCTTGCTCTCTCTCTCTGTCTCTTTCTCTCTCTCTCTCTCTCTCTCTCTCTTTCTTACACTGCCCTTCTCTCCCAAGTTTGTTTAATTTCATGTGATTTAATGACTGATGTAAAGTTCCTCCTTTGGTGAAAGACACGGAAGCAAAGGTAGTATCAGCATAGGTTTTCAGGATTGCTGCAGTTTTTCTTTGGCAATGTGCCCCGATGCCTAAGGATCAACTTGGATAAGTGAAGGCGGTGTGGTTCCCAGAGGAAGCTATTTCTTGGCCTGTCTCTTGTTACACCAAGTTGCCATTTGTTAATGACTGCAACGTGATAAATGTTAATGGTCATAGCAACACTCAGAAGCCTCGAAGCGGCGTGGCTACTCTGAGGCTTCCATTTCTGCTCCAAAGAAAAAACACTGTGAACCCTTCTAGCACTGAGAATTATGTTCTTCATCCTTTTCTCTCAGCTTCCTGCCCTCTCATCAAGACATGCTCTCCTCCTCACCTTCTGTCCAGTCTCACCTTCTTACTTGCTTTATTCAGCTTCCCAAAGACTTCCTCAGGCTTCTTAAAAGTTCACTTCCATCTCCCTATGTGCCTGTGTGTTCATAAATATCCTCTTTGTCCCTCTTTGCCTTGTCTAATCAGTTCAGCCTTGTGCAGCATCTGATATTCAGCATCTGACCTATTTTGGGGAAAAAAATTCCCTTTTCAGGAAAGAATGAGAACCCTCTCTTGGGGAATTTTATGGATATGGTTTTAAGCGTATGTTTGTATAAGGCAGTCTAACCAGAAGTAGTCCAAAGCAAAAAGACTTACAGACATTTTCATTGAATATTTGTTAAACCTAAGACTCTAAAATTTAACTTCTTTTCTTAGATTCAAGTTTACTTAGCAGCATCTCAAGTGCTGATTAAGTAGACCTGATGTTAGGTTCCCTTAGATTTCTGTTAGATTTAATTATACAGAGAGTACAGCTTCTTACATTATTTTGACACTACAAGAAAGCTTGAATACATTAAAGTCCGTATCAGACAAAATAAGAAACCCAAAATAGTGTAATTGCAGGACTTGTAGAGAGTTGAGAAACAGAAATACAGTAATGAAATGCTGAAAAATATTCAAGAAAGCAGAAAAGTGTTTTATTTTTTTAAAGAAAATATTGTGAAGAAATAAAGAATCATGAGGTCATTGACTTGAAATAGGGATAGAACAGAGATTAAGCGAAGAGCAAGACTAAATGGAGTCAAGAAGTGTTGCAAGGAGATATGGAACGAATTAATTTACTTTTTAGAAATGGTTAATACCTAGATTTACTTTAGCAGTTGGCATTAGGACTGGGGTTAGGATGGGATTGCATTAAGACTGAGTGGCTGCACTGCTGCTGGTGTCACACCAGTGAGATAGGACCAATAGGTGGACCTTTTTAGGAGCTATTAATCATCCTGTTTTCACTTCAGTGCTGTGATGTGTACCTGCGGTACTGTGCCCCCACCAATGTCTTTTCAGTCAAGGCAGTCTTGTACCTCAGGTACCTCCTGCTATTCCTCACTTCTGCTTCAGCACTTCTGTTGGCTTCTCCATTCTCTGCTGGAAAAATCATTAAAAATAGCAGTAGATCTCACAACCTGCTTTTGAGCTATGAAAGCAGAATGTGACCCAGTATTTTTGATAGGAGAAACTTATCCTGTAATGGGAAAAGTAGCAGTCCTGGGAGAAGAGAGCCAGAGAATGTGGTGATATATCCTGTTGCATCAGCTTTCCTCAACCCGGGAGAGTCTCTTGCAATATCTCTGAAAGCTGCTCTCCCTTCTGTTGAAGAGGAGCTGAGTAAAGGAGAAAGTTTTCTGAAAGGTAAGCTCACAGTGAACAGCTGTAGGTGCACATGATGCATTCTGGTGTCAGTTGTGCCATCTGGAAGAAAGACTGCCTTGTACCTTTTTATAGTCACTATGAGTTTTCTAAACCTTAAGAGGAAAATCATTATTTTGTTTTCTTGGGTGACTTGGTCAAAAGAGTGCTTTGTTATTCCACAAGAAGATGAGGTTTAGCTGTGGGGTAACTGCAGCAATGCTAATGCAAAAAGATCACCATGAAACAGCCATGAAAACATGTTTTAGTAGGTATCACTTGAAGGACAAAGTACAAAACTAAAATCTGAAGTGCTAAATTACTTATACACGTTGTCAGATGAGATTTCTGTAGGACCTCAGATAGTGAAAAAGAACTGAAGGAATTCAAAGCAAAATAGAATTTTAGCTTCTAAATAAAATGAAAGAATCATCTTCTACAGGAAAAAAAACCATACTAGGAAATCTTTCTAGAACACATGTAAGTGTTCTGAGAATAGATGTAGTAAGAGCAAGCTCAGATGAACTGATCTTCTGAATTTTGATGTTAGAACTATTCTGCAGGAATTGATTGCTATAAAGGAAAAATGGAAATAGTTGCATGATGAGGAAGAATGGGCTGATTAAGTCAACACAGTAGTCTTTTTAATCACTGGGGAGAGAGTAAAAATTTTGTGGAGCCTTATCAAGGAAAAGTAAACAGAGGTTTACTTTTTAGAGGCAGACTAACCAATCACTACTGTAATGATTGTAGTTGTACACTACCACTCAATACTAACTAATCTTGAATTTTCCTGCTGAGAGAGTAGGTAGGATGCCTACTCTATGATATATTCAGTGTAGGAGCCTGATCCAGAATCTTTTTACCTGTGGAAAATCAGTACAGTTATTCTTGGCAGAAGAAGTACATGTGGAGTATATAAGTACAGGATTCATTCCTGAAGATGGAATACCTTTAAGCACTTTCGTAGAACATTTAGCCACATCTATGGAAGATGCTCTATCTCTGAAAACACTGCTTTGCTGCTTTGTGGAGTACAATATTCCCTGGCCATGTTTTCCCTGGGAAACACGGTCTGTTATTGATTTAGGTATTCTCATGGCTTGTAAATGGCTTCTTTAAGAAGCTGATTTATTGAATCTTTGTTGGGGAAGGGAGAGGCTTTCTGGAAGTATAACAGTAATGTGGAACCAGTACAACTCATTAGATTAAATTAATTTCTTAATTTTTTTTTCTATTTAGTGACCACTTTAAATAGAACAGAATTTAATTTTTTTATACTTGGCAAAGCTGGAAAAGAGGACTGTTCTTTTTATCTATTTGTAATGACTGAGCTTCATATGAAATCTGGACAAAATCTTGTATTTCCACTGGGATATCACTCTTTGAGATAAAAAGGGTTTTATTCATCTTTCCATGTGCTCACATTCTTCTCTTTCAATTTTATTCACCCAACAAAAAATAATCCCCCTTTCAATACAGTACCTTGTTTGGAAAAGTTTACAGTGCAATTAAATGAAAGCCAGTGATCCTTTTTATAGTATTTCATAAGTTGACACAGTAAATTTAAGTTTGAAAAGTTTTATGAAATATAGTTATGGGATTCTTGAACAACAGATGGTGGATAAACACTCTTTGCTTTGAAATTTGGTATTCATAGCACTTGTTCTGTCTGAGCTGTGGGTTCACTCTCTGTGGATGACTCACACAAAAATATGCATTAACAGATAATGCAGAACAAACTTAAGTTGAGATCTGAATTTTTTGTGCTTTCCTGATTGTGTGTCGAAATGTTCCTAATGAAGCAGTCTGACTTGCTGCTCTGTGTATGCCGTGCTGCTTCATTGAAAGGAAGATGTCTTTGTGAATTGTCATAATGATTTTCATCTTTGTGCTGGCATTTAAAAAAAAATTCCACTAATTAAGAATAATTGTGTGAAGCCAGGGTGACAGAGAGAAGATACTAATTTGTTCTTGTAAGTCAGTAAATTTTAAAAAGACATTCCTTAGTGAAGTAAGTGGGTTACTCACATGCTTGCTCAGTTTCATCAAAGTGTTTTTTATTAATTTTTGGTAAATTTGACTGGGAAATAATTTTTTAAAAATAATTTAAAACAACTATTGCAGAAATATTTGAATTTAAATGAAACAAAGCTCTTTAAGCATCTTGTCTCAAAATGTGTATTGAACACTTTGGGAGAACAGCGAATGGATGGTAATGCCAGACATGCAACATGTTCTGTTCTCTCTGTGCTGTTGGCACATATGATGGTGGTGTAGGCTCAAAGATTGGGCATGTTTAAAGTCAGGCGTTTTAGAAAGGGTCAAGTCAAATATTTTTTACTTAAGTGCCCAAGCATTCTGTTTGTCTGGTGTAATATTAATTTCCATGTAAAATCATATCTCTAAAATCTCAGTATCATGTTGCAGCTTTTGGCACAGACCTAACAGTTGCTTGAGGCAAAGGTTGGAGTCTTGTCTACTAGAGTCACATGCAAAACTTTTAATTCAGTTTCAAAGGCTTTAGAAATTTCCCTTATATTATTCCAAATCCTCATACTGTTTTTCATTTCTTGCTTTAATAGAGTATTTTGAATTCTACAAAGAATTTCCTTGAAACCACTTGTTACATTAATTGTAATGCATATTGTGGCATATTAGTATTTCTGTAAATTAATTCAGTATTGAGTAACTACAACATTTCTGTCTCACTCAACTGAAGTATTAATTGGAAAATTTACTCTCTCTGTTTAGGTACATAATTACCAAATAATTTCTTTTTCAGGTTTTATATTTCTGTGGCTTAAAAGTGTTAAATCATTAAATGCATTGAAATCTATTATCCCCTTTGTACTGATGCCTATAACTGTAATAATTCAGAGTAGGTGAAGCCCATTATGTGTTTCTGAATCTTGAACAGGGGAACGGGACAGGCTAATACTTCCCCATCATTGTGTGCCATTGTCTTCTTGTGCAAACTCTATGTTGTAGGAGAGAAAGTTTTAAACCTTATAAAGCTCTATGGAAGTGACTGCAGGGAGTTATGGAAGTGAATGCTGGAGGGAAATATCTAGAGGAGATTCATATGGATCAAGAGTCTGTAAATTGTTACAGCTGTATTGGCAAATGTCGCACCTCAATTCAAAAGGAATCAAGAAAAAAGTGTCAAGATATGTTTTACTTACACATAAACACACCCTGTATTTCCAGACATCTCAAAAAACCCCAAATCTTTGCCAGATATAAAGAATTTTATTTCATTTAATTGAAATCTTGATTATACCCAGTGTGCACCAAAACATTTCAGATATTCTTAAAACAGTCACATTGCTTTATGGAGAAAGATGAGGTAGCCATGGAATTGGATTGCTGCATGTAGAACAGCCTCTTTCCTGTTCATGCATCCCACCACATCTGATTACCAAGAAAACAAGTATCTTCTAAAAGTTTTCCCTCTTAAGACCAGCCTTTAACAGCCATTTCATTTGGCAGTTGAAAAGCTGTTTGTTAACTCACTGATTGTTGCTTTTGTTCAGAATCTAACCCCTTCTGATGGTGTCAGCTTTGGCATAAAACAAGCATATGCGTAAATTAGAGATTTCGGTCATGTCTTATATTACCACTGTGACAGTACATCCCACAGGCTTCCTGTTTCAAATGTTCTGTTCAGTGGTGAGATTCTTTTGATTACATATATCCCACAAGTTTCTCAATAAAAAAAGTCCATCTTTAACTTCTGCATGGATCTTTTAATTTGTTGGATAACACTTTGGAGACAATGGAAAGCCTTAATAGATGCTAAAAAATAATTTGACATGATGCTTACATCGCTCTTTGATGGAATTCTACCCTTCACATATATTTGTTAATAAGTAGCTTACATTGCACTGACAATATGTGATTTATTTTCTAGCTATAGAATTTTAATGACAAATCTTATTTCAGCTGGAAAATTCAGTCCCTCCCTTTGCTTTTTAAGGAGATTGCCGTTATTAGCAGCAGGGTTATACAAGTATACTTAGGCATGTAAAATAAAATTCTGATGCTGAACAGAGTTTGTGGATTTTGCAAAGTGTAATGACAATGTACTGTGGAAAAGGCATATGCATTAATGTATTTTTAACTTTAGATTACATTGATGCATATCATGGGAATAGGGAGATGCTTCATGTTTAAAATTACCCTGCTTGTGCTTTGAATAGGATTTTAAACAAACCTAAAACCAAAAGAAAATAAATATTTAATATGTGTTAAGGAAAATAATACAGATCCCTTGTGTTAAATATTTTGGGACAATACCTACTATCTCTCTTGTGAATTTCCAGAAGGAATCTTGAGAAAAACAAGCCAAGGTACTGGGAATGGTTTCTTCTAATTGTTTCTACATTTGGCTGTATATAACAGATGGCAGGGTGAGAGTTGGATGCAAAACATTCATCACCAACTTTTTTGAGGTATCGTCTCTTTTTTCTACCTCTACTTCACTCTGGCAGAAATTTTGTCTTTCACGAGTTTTCTTGGGGGAAATATGTAAAGCGGAAGGAAGAGGATTCACAATCATCATAAGAATACTTACCCAGGGTGTGGGAAAATGGGATTGACGTGCCTCCTCTGCCTGATCTGTAACAGGGATTTGTCCGTGATGAATGCCTGCTTTTGCTCAGGTGTGTCTTTCTCCTGTTGGACCTGTTCCACTTTGAATATAGAATTATATATTCATTAGATCAGAGATAGTGTGCCTAGTGATTATGGCACTCCTTTGAAATTTAAACCCCAGTGGTGCCTGTTCAGAGCAGTAGTTTGGTTCAGGTTTTGCAGCACAGATGAGTTCCTCATCACCGACCTGCTGGTTATTCTGATCTCATTCTCTCCCTTTCTTGCTTTTTAAAACCCTTTCTTACCTCAATTTTCTCTCTCATTTTAGAGCACAAATTGCATGCCAGGACTAAGAAACTATTAAATGAAGGTTGATTGCAACTGATAAATGTATGTGAAACATTTTGACTTATGCCAATTTGCATGTTGATGAATTGCAATGCAGAAGTGTCTCTTTCTATACAGTATAGAGAGAGGGTATGTGGCATGCTTACCCTAATTGAAAATGTTCTACTGAACATGTTTTAAAAGACAGGTAAAATGGATTACACCTATTTTGTACAAAAAAAGCACAATCATCCAAAAGAATATAAGAGTCTTTCCTCATTCTTGCAGCTCCATATATTCTGCTGATGTTACAAATCAGGATTTTAGGGGTGTTATTCCTGAGGATTTTAGTATGCTGGTAATATTCAGTGCTGTGCTTCAAAACACAGTACAATTCCTTTGCTCTGAAGGGGGAATGAGAATTTCCTCTCCTTTAGGAGAAGGACATGGGAATTAAGTAGCGATAGTTGATAGCAATAGTTAATATGCATATTCATGAGTAAAAGAGGAAAAGCTTCACTGCTAGGGGTACTTAGAAATGCTGAGTTAGTAATAATTTTCTTTTGAACTGAAATTGCTTCCTTCTCTAAATTTGTCCAAAATTGTTGAAAAGTTAGCATGAGAGGCTATACTATGAGGAACATACTGCTTATTTTCTGTGAGTATTTTATGAGTAAAATTTCAAGCCCCTTCGCATTGCTGAAGTATAATCACAGAGTCACACAGTTCTTCTCACTTCCTGAAGGGTTATTTTTCCTAGGTTTTAGATTAGTTTACTCTCTGGGTGATATGTGAAATATGTTCCAGAAGAAGCTGGGCTTTCATGTTTTTTTCATGCCGCCAATAACAGGAATCTCAGCTTTATTTCTGAGAGTTGTTACTCCTAAAATGAACCAACAAAATGAGTCTTTAGTGACAAAAATAATACAGCTAATACTAAGAGAACTAGATCTGAAGTGTGAGGAACTAAGAAAAAAGATTGGATTTTCAAAAAGTGTTTACCTGTAGCCTATTGCTTTTGAAATAGGTGGCATTTCTGTCAGACATCAATAGAAATAGGTTTATACTTTTGAAAATTCTCCTCATCAAACTCGTTACAGTACTTAAATATGCTTATCTGTGAGTGAGCCACATTTGTGTTTGACCCAGAGGCATCTCTGACTGTGGTCTTTCTATAGAGAGTCTGAGATCGAGTGAAAATGTCTTTGTTGAGTTTTGCCTTTCTTCTTGAAAAGTGTGCATTGGTAGTTTCTAGTCTAACTTCCCTTCTTCTGGTAGGAAACTTGGCTCAACCTCTGTCTCTTCCCCAGCCTGTGTTCCTGCCACTGCCAGAAAGGCAAAAGTGGCACCTGTAGAGCTGGAGAGGAAAGGACTTTCTTTTTTCCGTTAATCACAAGACCATTATTCTCTGCCAGTGAATCACTGACAAACACCTTTAAAGTAATGTTACTAAACTTGAAAATTGCTATTAACTTATCCTAGGTATTTTTAATATGACTCAGTATGATTCATTAGCATGACACTTATAAGAAGTAGGACATGGGAACTTTAAAATTCCTTTGAATTTCCAACAAAAAAAAATCTGATATTTTATCTTATTAGATGACTGCCGTGAGGAATGGTAGTCTAGATCTATTGCACAGTGTTGTGTGCACTGGTTTATATATGTGCATAGTGCATCCAGAACACGACCAAACATTTGACAAGTGTTGATGTAGGTAAAGGAACAGTGAATCTTATCTCAACTGATTTCTAGAAGGACAGGAGAATATTGCCTAAGGAATGTTTTACCCAAGTTTGGCAAACAAATACCTGGTTAAAGAGTCTTCTTCACTTCTTTCCCCCAGAAAAACATCTGTAGGATTGATTTTTCTAATGTAAAGAATTGTGGATTTCTCATTTGACAAAATTAATTTGTTTCGTTCCAAAGAACTGTGTGAAAGTTATATAAGGTGCAGTTTTAGCCATGAGTTTCATCTGACATTTTTAGAGATCATGTCAAAAAATTCTCTGCACCTAAGAATGTACAGTTATAAATCTTGGAAAAGGAATTTTTGTGGAGACATATATATATGTATACATATGTACACAAAGCATTTCAGTATTGTGTTATTGTTAAGATAAAATAAGAAGGGAAGTTTTTAGTGACTGAACTATTCCTAGGCTGGCAGGACATTTTGAACCATGTTTTGTTTTTGTGACACTTGTGTTTCATAGAAGCTGAGAATAATTCAGTTTTGAAGGATTCTGCGGAAGTCAACTTGTCCAAGCTCTTTCTCAGAAACAGACAGCTTTGAAGCTGCTTTAGATTGCTCAGGGTCATAGTCAGTCAGGTTTACTAAGAATAAGGAAAAAATGGACCCTGAAATGAAATGTTACAACAACAGAGGGTCACCACAAAATTATGAAAATTATATTTAGATGTGTGTCTGTGAAAATGAACGAATTGCATTTTATTGATCCTTCTTTGTATTTCTTCTCAATAATATCTATAATTAAACATCATGGGAAATGCCTGAAAGAAAAGTCTTTAGTGTTATTCAACATATGAATGTGTTTCAAAAGCTTGCTTAAATTTATATTAAAAATGAAGGTAATGCTAAGCTCTGCATGCTTAGCCACTGGAGTAGCACAGTGGTGGAAAGGTAAGTGATGCAACAGCAAGAATACTCAGTTACTTGCCTCTAGGATTTGTGCTTGAACTTCTAAGCCCTAGAGGCCTTTTAATTCATTAATAGTTTACCTTTTATTTTGGATTACATGCCCTGAAGATCATGATTTTGAGTAAGGCAGCAAATTAGGAGTTTTACTCATGCGTTTGCTTTGATGTGAGATTAAATAAGAGTTGGAAAGAAAATATTATCAAAATCTTATAAGGGATGTAAACATTTCAGAATTTTACTCTTAATGATCAGGCATATATCTATTCCAGTAAAGAATTATAACCCAAGAAATTGTTGGAATACATTAAGAAGATGCTAAACAAAAACCCCCAATCAAACAGCAAGAACAACTAAATACACTCATTTCACATCTGTGAATAAGAAAGGCAAATGGAAAAGAACAATAGCTTAGACAGTAGCTCAGAACTTGGGTGTATTCCAGCACTTGTGATACTTCAGGGGTCTCAAATTCCCTGAAGTGCTTTGCACAGCAATGCTGTAGTGATCGTGCAATCTGTCAAAATAAACCCATTTAGGCATGCAGTGGTTTTTCAACACAAAGACTTCGAGCTCCAAACTGGTTTAACCAAGGAGTTTCCACATCATCTCAAGACATCCACTGGGGGTTTCATAGTGCTGAATTGTCAGCAGAAGGGGGTGAGAGGTGTCATCATTAGAGAGGAACTGAAGTCAGCAGTAGGAGTTTTCTTCTTTCCTTTTAATTGCTACCACTATGTGCTGAAACCCTGTTGGTTTCCATAGCTTCAGTAAAATCAGGTTTCTTTCCCTAAGTTCTTGTACAAGATGTGACTGTCTACTTCTGTCATGGAGTTACATTTAAACATGTCTTAATTTCCTCAGTTTTTGCAGATAATTGCATTGTGAAAGTTTCGGTGATGATCCTGTCAAAGTTTTAGCTTGCTACTTGAATAAGCTTTGCTATTCTTTCAGTTCTTTTTAGTGTTTTACTCTATCTCCTGTTCTTCCCCACCTCCCTTATGTCAAGTTGCTATTATCACTTAGTGAGTGCTTTCCTTTCCTTGGTCTGACTATTTCACTTTCTATTGTGTAGCCCTGGGAGCTCAGAAGGCTCTTGGGTATGGCTGATGAGAAGTCTACAGCTAGCCTGGAGTGACACCATATGACAAAGAAAGATAGACATTTCTAGATCTATCCATATCTATATCTGTATATCTATCTGTATCTTTTTTCTTTTTTTCCCCCAAGTAAAGTGAAACTTTTCACTCCCCAGGATTAGCATTTCCCTGCTCCAATTTTGTGATGAAAAATTTTGAATATTTAGTTTTCTCTCATACTACTTTTCACATACTCATCAGACTGCTTTTTGTGACATTTGTTTGCTATCGCTGTATGTAGCCAACTAAAAGAGGGCATATATTGCCTCGCTTCTCTGTCTGAGATAGAACAGGCAAGGTCATATGGACCCATAATGCTGGAAAAGAAAATTCCTACAGATATCACTGAAGTAGGACAAGAAACATGTTGAAGAAAAAAATTGGCTATACATATCTGTCATAGCTCAGAGGCTGTTAATATGAGCTTAATAGAGATAAAACAGTGAAAACCCAGCCTGGAGAGAATTCACATCTATTTTTTGCTTCAATTTGTGTAGAAACAGAAGACGCACTATCACTTTTTCATGAGTTGCTTCACTTTGGAAGTGGTTTGATTCCTTGTCTAGAGAAGCTGTTTCGTAGTGTTGTAGATTTCACATGTATTATGAAAAACCAAATCCCTTGGATCATTTTTTGAAATACATCTTTTTTGAATACCATACTTGATCTGTGCAGCGTTGAGAGAACAATATCGCTCTACAGCTATGAAGTGACAGTAAGCATTCGAAGCAGTTGTAGTCATGTGTATTGTGGTTTTGTAATGAATGTGCTGAACCTGATAAGAGGCTTGAAAACAAATGGCACCATGAGGGATGAAAATCTGTACCATATGGAGCATGATATAACTATGGAGTCTCAAAACTCTGACTCTAGGGAGTGTGCCAGTGTACGTGGGAGAAGTGAGAATTTCATGAATTATGTTACTCTTGAGTAGATTTGAAAGTAAAAAAGAGTTCAACAGTACTCTGATAAATATGCAAATATTCTTGTTCTCTGAATGAGACATAAATGCAGCTTTGATGTTTAGGCTTTTGAAACTGGGGCTTTGGACAAAACACTGGAGAAGTACAATACAATATAGCATGTGCAAATACCTGAAAACATCGGTGGAATGATTGAAGTCTAAAGACAGAACTAGATGTGGCAGGATTAGTGTTAGAGTGGGAGACGACAAAAGAATCACACACTGTGTGGCAGAAAATTGTTTGGTTATTTAGCATGTATCACTCTTTCTTCAGAACATAAAAACCAATGCTAGTATAATTGCCAGATTGTGAAAGAATTGCAGAGCAGAATCCTGTCTTAAAGATCTTAGTGCCTTGAGTAGGTGGGTTTAACAAACATTTTCTATCAAAATCTTGAATTGGGTGAAAGTATGTTGCATATTATAAAATCACCTATTTTTTTCAGTGGGATGAAGCATTAACGTGTTAAGCTGTTGTTTGCAGTGTGGCTGTGTGCTGTTCAACTGGGCATTGTTGAGTGACAGGTAACACCCCCACTATATATGTGATGTTAAACTAAGCATGACTGAGTGAAAAGTAGAAAAAAACCCCTGTATAGTTTCACTGTCAGGTGAATAAAGGAGAGCTGTATGTTTTAGATGAGAAGTACTTTGTGGAGAAAAATCGCACTGAATAAAGTGCGCAGAAATACTCAGATCTTTACAGCAATCTCACATGATCATCCTCTTTTTTATCTTGGTATACCTGGAGATGTTTCCTCCTGACCAGCATCTTAGGTGCCAAACTAAGTAACCTTCTCTGCTTTAATACAGAGAAAAGGAGAAAGTCTTTTATAGACTGTTTGAGCTGCAGCAAATTGTGGTCCGTATCTAATCCTCCCATACCAATTAGGGGCAGAGTTGTCAATCTTTTGTCTCATTTGTAGACTACATTACTTGATTCACTCTGCTTGCCCACAGCACTTCGTATTTTTTTTCTCCTGTCCCTTGCCAAAAAAATTAATTTTCCACAGTTTTCTAAGTTTGTCTCATTCTCAGCTTCCACTTTCTCATGCTGTCAAGTACTTCTTGGAGAAACCTGGTCTTGTAGAACAAGAGTGATTTTTGTGAGTGAACAAGTGTGGTTTTTGGAAGGAGTTCTGGGGTTTTGTTAGTTTTTTGTTTTGGTTGGTATTTTGTCTCATGGGAGAATGTGTTGTCTTTTTCATCTGAAACGGAAGTATCCTGAGGCAAGAACCCTAAGCTAAAGATGGTAACAACCTTAGCCAAGATTCAGATACTGGTGTTCTATGAAACAGCTTTTGTTATTAAAAGGTGCCCTGTGAGGGATTCATTTTGGACATAACAAAAATTTTCTGAGTACATCAGGCAAACTCTTTTGAATATCTGCAGAAAACAAGTATTGGTTTCATATTTTCCTTTTTAAAAGAAAGCTATGACTTCACTTCAGCAGAAATATGAAAATTAAAAATGAGTACAAAAAGATTGTAAAAACTTACTGAAATGTATAAAAGCAGTTTCAAATGAAAGTGTCTCACAATATGTTTCATAGTGCAAGGGATGTTTTTCCACCGCCTGAAATAAACTCAACAGTAGCTTATGAATTAACATTGCTTGCAGCAACATTTACTTAAAGGAAAATGCTGGGTAGAAGACTTGAAAAGCAAAACCAAATAAATAACTTTTATTTTTAAAAGAGTATAATTTCGAAACCAACACCCTATCAGAAAAGTGTGCCTTACAGAGTGATAAAGTGCCCAGACTGTAGTACCCAAGCTGAAAAACTTCAGCATTTTCATGCACGTATGTGAAATCAAGAAATTATGACAAATGAATGCCAAGCCTATACTGCCTTCAGAGGATGTAGCTTATCTTTGTATTAAAGTATTTTGAAATTTTGCATAAACAAGATGAAACGATCGTTACTTAGACTCAAGAAAGGTTAGGATTTTCTGAACCTACAGGTCATTAGTGCTCTTAAAAAGCTGAAGGATAATTCCCATTGCAAAATGCAACAGACATCTTTTTAAGGAGCACCAGTAACAAAATTGATAGAGTCTTTAACAACTGTAACAATGGAAGACAATAAAAAATACAGCGTGTCTATAGGAATCTAGGAATGAGTCAGCTATCATTCTGTGAGCATTCTCTTGACTAGACTTGCTCTGACCAAACCTGCAAGTTTAGACAGCAATTCATACTTTAAAGTCATCTGTAAAAGGTGTGAGGGAAAAAAGCATTCCACAAATTCGGCTGTGAGCACCTGAGTAGAGGAAGGAAGTCTACAGGAAAAAAAAATCCCTTAAACCAGTGGGGGAAAAAAAACCAAAATTAAACACAAAGATCATTTCAGTAATAGAGACTTTGGGAGTATGTGTTGTCACCTGAAACAGCTTTCAACCTCTAGAAAACATTTTGGGAAATACAATTACTCCTGTCTTAGACTTTTTGCTGACTGATGGACTCTGAAACAGGCTTCCTGATATGCTGCTGTGTCAAGGTGAGGTTGCAGCAATAGTTAAGTGAATTCTGTGAAGTTAAACTCTGGGTTTTTTTCTTACTTGAATACTAGAGATTTTCAAAATCATGTCACTTCAGAAGATAATGAGAAGTTATTTTAGGTGCGCTAAAGTAATTAACTCACTCAAAAAGCATCTATGTGAGTTCTGCTGTCACCTTATTGATTAGAATTAAAAAGAAAATAAAGTGGTGAATTTCCGTGTGATTGAGGTAAGCCTGTTTAATACAGTAAAATACAAATCACTTGGCCCTTTTTCAGCAAAGTATTCAGTCTGCTTTTGATATGCATTTCTGACCTCCTTTCTGCTTCTTGGACTTACATTCTTCCATGATTTTGTTAAAGACTGAATGACTTTACATCATTCTTAATCAAACTTTGTTCTAAGGCAAATGCAGCCCTTGAGCAGAAAAAAAGAGACAAATGAGACACAATAAGGACAAAATAATTTGTAGAGTTGTACTGAAGGCTATCATCCATGGAGAGCTGCAATGTCTTGGGAAAATAACTTCAGTAGCTCTTGGTTTAAGCTACACCGTTCCTACAGAAGTCAATGTGGAGCACTTCTGACAAAATAAAAAAGCTGCTGCCTTATGAAGTTACAGCCTGACATATGGCTGCTCTTAGAGGTGTGTAAAAGGAGAAGAACACAAGATGGGAGGCTAAGGAAGAAGAAGGATAGGTCTCAAGGCCTTCTGGATACCCAAAACCAGTACCTGCTGGGGGTTCTTATTTATTTTTGTGATCCTTATTTATAAGTATAACAGTCTTGAGGGAAGAGATTCAAACTGGCCACAACTTGCAAGTTTTATTTTCTTTGCCTGGCATGTGAATCATCTGCCATCTTATTCTGACCCCAAGTGTTGTGTTTCAGTGCTGGGAGAAGGTGTAACACCAGTCATCTGCAGTCATGCCGTGTCGCTCTTGGAGGTTTTCTGCCATCCCAGGGCCAGAAGAAATACAGCCAGGCCTCTTCTCTGCTCAGGCTGAGCTATAAAGAATTCGGATGGTCCTTGTGGCTTGCAAAGCCGCATTTGAGAAAGTCATAAAGGAGGCAGGCAGGTGTAATAAACCTCAAGACGAAGTGCTGACCTTCCCTTCACAGGAGAGCAGGAAGGCGGCCTCAGGGGCTGGGCTGAGAGAAATTGTTTTGATGTGGTAGTTTGACCTAATTTTCTGTTTGAAAAGTAAAGCTGAGCCAAGAGACAAATTTGAGCTTGGTGGTAAATCCCTGAGAAGCATGAGATCTCCAACATAAATAGGAGGAAACTCAGGCAATTTTTTTTTTTAAAGCCAAAGTGGGCATGTTGTGCTATGCTAAGCCTTTTGTAAGGCTGTGTGTATGACTGGAGCCTTGCAACAAAAGGTGGGGAAGGTAGGAAGAAACTAAACTAACAATTAAAAAGTACATTCATCTATCTATTGCTGTGCAATTTTATGCAAATCTTCCTTGTATAGTCAGTAACTAATTATATGAGGTTTTTATAGTATTAGAAATAGGGAGCTTGGCCAAAGATGGAAAGATTTAGATCAAGAGATAATTTAACTAATAAGAATTGAACTTCAAAGTATTTGGATATGAACCCTTGTATAGAATCATAGAATTATACATATATATGTGTATATATATATATATAATATATATATTTGGACATACTAATAGTGATGTTTGAGCAATACCATTAAAAGTTTGTAGGCTTAAGGCTTGTTCAAACTTCTTTTGACCCCTATATTTGTTGGAATTTTTGCACAGATGTCTTCTACTGAAGGATCCTGAAATAAAACAGGCAAGCATATTTAGGTGTAATATGAATCTTAATTAAAAAGTATCAGTGGAGTATTCCTAAAGAGGAAGACTTTTTCTCCTCTGTATCGGCTGCTAATAGTTCTCATTAAGTGTTTATCTCTATTGTCACCAGGCCTCTGAGCTCATTGTTAACTTGCTTTGTAAGCATCCGAGAGATGTAAGGCTTGGAGTAGAAGGAGTACAGTGAATTAACTTGACAGATATTTATGGGAAACCACTCCCAAACATGAATCAGTGTGAGAGAAAGCATGAATGTTCCACCTTGGAAAATGCCATGGCTAAGTGATGGTTTAGTTGTTGTTTTGGGCTGCGGGATGGCATTTTGATTGGTTAATATGAAACGGGAGGGAGACAGATACGCCAAGAAAAGCTGTGAAGATAATTACCACGCTTTTTTTTTTTTTTTTTCTGGAATGGGGACAAAGGAGGTGCAAAAACTAAAGGGTGGGGAACCAACCCTTGTGGAAATGTTCAGGAAGCATTGCAGTAGTAAACAGTACTTATTGGAGCTTGGAATTACAGCTTGACAAGGGAAATGAGTTTTTAGTACAGCAGCCATATGCTGGTGAACCTGCACACTAAATGCAGAGCATGGAGAGAAACACAAGGGATGAGGAGAGATCTGCACATCAGTATTGCTGCTCAGAACTGAAATACAGTAGCTTTTGACCAGAATGTTCATATTGCATTATTTTTCAGCCCAAGGCTCTTGGGTTGAAAAAACAAGCCATGAGTGATTGTAGCTATACTTTTAGCCTTGTTCGCCTTGATCTGAGGTACAAAGACAGAAGATTTTTCCATGTAGGCAAGGCAGACCCTTCATAAACCATAGTGCGGGGGAAAAAGTGTAATTGCTCTTAACTTCTGTGGCAAGTTTCTGATGCAGGAGAGCTTTGTAGGGATGTACCTATGCCGAGCCAGCTCGTGCCTGACAGCTTGTAGATCCTGTTGATCAAGTCAAGGACTGCGGCCAGAATAATTGCTTGAAATTTTCTGGATACAGAAGTGTTAGTGAGGAGTGCTGCCCTGTGCTTTTAAAAGGTTGCTCCTAAGGGGCAGAATCAGAACAGTCTTGCAGTATAACAGATGCACATTTATGGATAAATGTCAAGGATAGCACTAATTCTCCTGAGAAGCGTGTAGCCGTGTTACCATATCACTGCTTACGGCCAGCATTGCTGTGGCATTTTTTAGCTCTAAAATGTTGATGAAAGAAGATACAGTAGGAGGAAAAGAGTGCAGAAATTATTTCCTCCTAAAAAATCGAATGCATTTTATGTGATGAACAGTAACAACTAAGCACACCTCACATAACAGGCAAGCTCTGTTAGTCTTTTAAAGCTCTTCAGGCACATTTTTTTAAATTATGATGTGGCTACTTGTGTTCTGTGCTAATAATTATGCCCAGATTTGTCCTTGTTGCCCTCCTCTTTCCCTTTCCCTATCAAAAGTAGGTTTTGAGGATTTGGAAATCTACCTCTTTTCAGAAATACATATTACTGCATATTTTTAAAATCTTTTTGAAGCTAAGAATAAACATAACAATTTTATTTCTAGAGATTTGGTGAGGTTTTTTTTTCCTGGAGTAATCAAGTATTACTCAAAATTTCTAGAAATTTGCCCTTAGTTTTACTAATGTTTTAGGGTTTTTGTTCCAGGCTTCCTGAAGTATGTATAAGTAGCCTTTTTTTTTTCCTATATATTGGACAGTTAGCTTTATTAATAATATGACATATAGAAAGGACTTCGGGAAAATACTCTTGATTTATAGAAGGCATGTTACTGTAAAATGTGCTGTATAATTTGGCATGCGTTAAAATATCGGGAGAATAACCTGCATCTGAGATGATCCTAATGATGAAAGGGAGATTAAAACAAAGATTTATAACGCTGGCCTGGAGGTGTTTGCTAACTACAGAAAATACGTACAGAGTGTTTCAGTACTGTAATGATTTCCATATTATAGCTGGCTGAGAAGCATTAAGATATGTGCAGTCCTGAATCCATTTCCTTGGATTATAAATTAGCTCGCAATTATATGCTGATAGCGGAGCTGCACATTGCATGTACATCTCTTGGGTAATGAGGACGGCATCTCTTGTGAGTGCAGAATACTGGTAACAGAATTCGGAATTTGACATGCTGCAGGCAGACAACGCCTAGGCTTTCACACACAAAATGCATCATATTGAATGCATTGAAGTACAGCTGAAAAATGCAGAAGTGACTTTTTATTTAAATTATTTAGAAAAAAGATGTATGGAGGTGCCATTTTTATTAATAACTTTTCTTACTACAACAGAACTAGATACATGACCACAAGCAGCAGTAAAAGAAACAAACTCCCAACAGTTTGAGAAGCTGGTGAAAGAAAAGTATTTTAGTGCCCTAAATATAATTCTTTTGCAGTAGTGTACATGTTCTGCAATATATATGTAGTTACATCACTGTGGTAAGTCTAAATACCTGACTGAAAATACTTTTGGCTCAGAGGGCCTTAAAGAACCAAGTATTGTGTTGAATTTTACAATACTCCCTATGCATAGGGGAGTTCTTAAACCTGCATCTACCTTTCTATAAGTAAGAAAAAATCCTTTGGAAAAAAAGTTAATTCACAAAGAAGAAAAAAACATTTTGTACTTAAGGTTGACTTACATGGAAAAGCATAACCAATATATTCTTCCAAAAAAGAATTACAATTGTGGTTTTGAAATGTGTGTGAAAAACAGTGGCTTAATTTGCAAGTGTATGTATGTGTGTACATATCTATTATCTTTCATTATATTCTCACAAATAGTAGAAACAATAAGGGAGATTATTGAGTGGAGTCATAATGTCTTT
Source organism: Callaeas wilsoni (assembly GCA_013398955.1). Classification (NCBI taxonomy): domain Eukaryota; kingdom Metazoa; phylum Chordata; class Aves; order Passeriformes; family Callaeidae; genus Callaeas; species Callaeas wilsoni. The sequence continues at coordinate 30,956 of VWPU01002856.1, read as the reverse complement.
CAAACATTTTCTCCTAGCAGATCAGTAGGATGAAAGAAGTACTCTTGTTTTGTGGATTTTTTTATTTGTTTCTTACAGCATGTCAGTCTTCAACAGAAACTAGTGTCAACAGAAACTAGTGTCAACAGGAACTAGTGTAGTAAAATACTTCAGAGTTAAATGTTTTTCACTATTTCTCTTTATAAATGACAGTCATTTTGAAAGTCTTTTTCAAAGCTCTAAAATGTTTTTAGCCTCTAGCTCTCATTGACTTGGATGAATTAATATTGGAGTTCAGATGCTAATTTATGTGACTGCTTTTGAAAACAAATTTAGGTCAAATCCCGTTTCTGTAGGAGTATCCATTAACTCTGTCGTTAACTCCAGGAAATCTTTCTGTTCATAGCCTCTGTTCTTTAACTGACAATTAAATTTTTCTGACTGAGTCACCTGCCTTCAAGTATGGAGTTGCCAAATAAAGTGCTTTCTTTAAGAAGCAAGGATACTTCGTTCATGCACTGCAAATGAATTCTGTAGAAATCTAGCATCTGAGTAATGGATTTACTTTTTGTTATTTTTCCAGGGAAATTCTGGCCTGGGGTTCAGTATTGCTGGAGGAACAGATAACCCACACATTGGGGATGACCCTGGGATATTCATTACTAAGATTATACCAGGAGGAGCTGCAGCAGAGGATGGAAGACTCAGGTAAAAACAAACTTATTATGTGTGTTTGGAAACAAAATGCATAATTATTATAATTGTGCTCTGAGAGCCACATGCCAAGTGAATATTTCATGGGGTCAGGGGAAGTAAATTACATGACTGGAGTCTCCTTTCTGCTAAGACAGCTGATTCAAGGAGCTTAAAGCAACTGAATAAGGGTAGGTAAATCCTGTATAATGAGGCATTTGGTGATGCCACCTCCTTCTTTGTACCAGGTATTTCCTTTAGTGCAAAAGGTGAGATGGGGCAGGAGGAAGAAACCTGAATATCAGCATGCAGGTCTTCTCTGCCTGGACTTTGTGTGTTTATGACTGAAGAGCTACACATTGGTCTTACACATTAGGCTGTCAAGACTTCCCAAACTACAAAGCCATTGCTAAATAATCATAGCTATTTGCAGATGCTTCTTGTTATTTGGCTGCAGTAGTGAGATGTGTTTACTGCTGTTTCCAAACATCATTTTGTTCCATGAGGATGCGATGGCTGTGCTGTTTATTCTGAGTCATCTCCAGAGTGGTCTGTTGCTTTAGATCCTGAAACAAACATACAGATCACTTGATGGGGTTCTCAAATACATGGCAGTGTCTCTCTTAATCAAGAGGAACCACAGAAGTGCTTGTGCTTGTCTTTCCTTATGGACTGAATGCAGAAAGGCTTCCATGTATTGCAGAGGCTGCCACCTTTCTGTCGGTCATGCAGCCTGCTAATGCTCCAAAAGGCCAATTTAACTGGAGAGACTTGGGGGATAAAATTCCGGTGCTTTCATGATCTCAGCACTGAAATTGTCTCGGAGAGCTTTTGCCAAAAACAGATGGTCTGAAATTCATAAAGTGTACCAGATGGTAACAACATTTTTCCTGAAGCCTCTTCCTTTAATTGAAAGCTAAAAGTAAGGGGAGTTGGCCAGTTTAAAGAGCAAGTTTGGGATATTTCTTATGCTGCATTAATAATTTGATTTTGGAAGTGGTTCTTTTTTTTTTGCTATGATAGTGATGAGGAGGCATGGTGTTTGGCAGTGCCTGAAGAACTTATATTTTAACTAAGATTGCAGATCAAAGGAGTGGGACTAATATCATGTAACTTTGTGACTAAAATGCAGCTACCTACCCCTAAGCTAGTCTCCTAATAGTGAAGAAAAACCTAAGCATTTCTAGGTTGTGATTAATTTCATCCTAAAGTCAATGCCTAAAATAGAACAGAAGAATAAAAGAGCCTATATTTTCATTGGTGACTCAAATGAAAAGGAGTTTCTTTGCCTAGTCCAGCTGTATTGATCTGTACTGTAAATGTGTGCATTGGGCCAGATGAGCTTCACGGAAAACACAGCATGAAGAAACAGCAGTATTTGGAAATTATGCTATAGAATTTGACATGATGAACAACATGGGAGGGTCTTAAACCTTAAACTGCCTTTCTACTAAAAAGAAAGAATTCCTCGCAAAAAAACAATGGTATCTTTTTAGTAGAATTTTTAATTGTGTATGAAAGCTTTTTTAGTTTAAGCTATTAAGAAGACAGAAGCAATTGCAGTATTTTGCTATCTTTGTAAGAAATCGAATTTCATAACTCATCCCTGTATTAATTAACTACTGTAGATTTAACTCATAATTATATCTGTGTTGTAAACATCTTTGAAAGACCACCTAAACCCACAAAAAGTAGCAATTCATTAATCCATTTTAAGATTAGATGTGACAAACTTTGTGTTTTGTAATAGAAGTTTAGCAGTACAAGTATAGTTATCTTATTACTAAGACATTTATAATATATTAAGCATATATTCGGCATGGTCATTCTTCCTGCTCTCAGATTTTGGAAAGATTCCTCCTTTCCTTGTTTTATCTGGCAAATGGGTTTCACTTCACTGCACAGTCACAATCCTGTCATTTTTTAGGAACACCTGAAAATGTAGTTATCAGTGGTCATTACTGATATGCCACTGAAGGGCCATATCCTGGGGCAGTCTTCGCTGACTTACACAGTAATTAATTTTTCCTAACCAAGAGTTTATCAGCTAGGGCCACTCTATAGGAACAAAAGCTTAACAACGTGCAGTAACAGCTGCTAAGAATGGTGATAACATAGACTTCTGAGCAAAAGCCCAATTTTTAATTACCTGAGAATGAGAGATTGGTGTTTATGGACTGAAAAAATATATGCTTTTGTTGTCCACTTTTCCTTCAGACTCTGCCTGCAGATACCCTACATTATATAGCAGTGTGGGCTGTCTGAACTGGCTTCTATATCTACTGTCTGTTTTTAATCATAAAAGCCTGTAAAATCACTTCCACTGCATTTTACATGACATCCCTTTGATCTAACTTAGCTGAGTGAAGTTCTTCAAACGGCAGGACTATGAAAGAGACCTGTAAGAAATTGACTTCATGCTCCAGACCCTTGGGAATCTTTTACATGAATATAGGGGTTGACAGGAGAGGAGTAGGTCAACTGAAGTTTCACGTAAGTCCAACAAAGGCAAATGCAGCCTACTGCACCTGGGAAGGTGTAACTCTCCAGTGGGAGATGTGTAGTTATAAGTACCTAAATATCAGGTATAAATACCTGATGGGAGGCAGTGAAGATAAAGAAGCCAGACTTTTATCAGTAGTGCCCAGTGACAGGGCAAGAAGCAATGGACAACAAGCACATGAAATTTCATCTTATCATCAGGAAACTCTTTTTTATGGTAAGGGTTACTGGGCACAGGTAAGTGAGAGAGGTTGTGGAGTGTCCATCCTTGGGGTTATTTAAAACCTGACTAAACATGTTCCTGGACAACCTGAGGCAGAGAGGGTTTGAAAATGGCATCTCAAGATGTGCTTTCCAACTTAAATGACACTGATTTTTTTAATTTGACCTGAGCCAGCAGGGTGCTCTGGCAGCACTGAAGACCAGGATGGAGGTTAGCAAAGATGCAGAAAGAAGGGACTGGAGGCAGCAGTCACATGTTGCGATAAGGAAAATTCCAGCTGGGTCTGAGGATAAAAAAGATCTCTTTAATGTAACTAGTGATTCTGTGAGATTATGGAATCTCTCTTCTCCAAGAGATTCAAAATTCATCTGGACAAAATCCTAAGCTATATGATTGAACTTTCAATTTGGTACTGCTTTGGGCAGGAGATTGGACTAGATGACCTCCAAAGGTCCCATCCAGCCTGAATTGTTCTCTGAACCTGCAGATTACTCTTTTATATAAAACCTGTGTGTGAAACGGAAACAAAGGTGATTAAGTTCCTGGAGTTTTCCTGTAGTGAAGAACAGTTCTTTTATTGACAGTACATACAATGCATAGTGCAGGTTTGTATCACTTCATGACCCATATCTCTGCTTCAAAAATAGCAATAATTGTCAGCCACTTTAGTCTACACTCATTTTAATAACAGATTCCTTTTTTCGAGAGACTTGCTGAACTTTCAAAATCAGAGAAGCACAAAACCACAGGATATCTCAAGTTGGAAGGGACCCATAAGGATAATTGAGTCCAGCTGTAAAACCACGAGAATGAGAGAATCGTCCAGCTGCTCCTTGAGCTCTGTCAGGTGTGGTGCCACAACCACTTCGCTGGGGAACCTCTTCCGGGGACAGACCACAATCTGAGTGGAGAATCTTTTCCTCATGTCTAGTCTGAATTTCCCCAGAGTAGCTTCATTCCTTTTCCTCGTGTCCTATTGCTGGTCACCAGAGAGAGGCGATCAGCACCCCCCCACAGTGCTCTCCTCAAGGAAGTACTAGTGGATATGTTTACATATTACTCTCTGCGAAATGCCCTGCTTTGTAGAACTGGTGTAACAACCATCACACTGCACGGCTCAGATTGTAGAAGACATTTAGGTGAGTACACTAACTCCTCATCTTGAAAAATCAAACAAGCTATGGAATCTTTTATGAAGTCCGTATAATATATAGAAAATAATTTAATATATAGTAAATAATATAAAGCATATCATTTAATAGATTTTTAAAAACTATTTTATATTTAATCATTTAGCTAAATGTGAATATAATAACCTTGGAACTAAATGAACATTATTTTTTCTCTGAATGCTTTATGCCATGTTTCTCTGAAGATTAGAGTCTATTAGGGACAGACAGAGAATATAAACCCTCTGAAAGTAGCAACCATTCCCACTGAGTTGAAGGAGAATTTCTCTCAACAGTTTGATCTTGTAAGACTTTTGATGCATAAAAACTTCTGCTTCTATCTCATTAATGTCAGTTGTCCATGGGCAAACATCTACTTTTTAATAAAGAAACTCTGAATTTAGACTTCTTTTCTTTTCTGGAATAAAGAGAATTCCAGTAACTATGGCTCAGTGCCTTTTTTTGTTTTATTTGTGTTTGTGTCAGAGAAAAAAAGAGAGTGTTTGTTTCAATTGCCTACATAAAGCAAAGAACTTCTATATAATATTCAGTAGTTACTTCTTTTGGCTTATTGATCGTAAGTGAAACTCTGGCTTCTAAAAGGCGACATATAAAACCATTCATCTTTCTATAAGAACAAGAGTGATCAGCTTATGGAACTAGAATCACAGTTTAGTGACATAACTTGATTGGAGGGAAAAAACCAACTAAAAGAATAACACAAAGCTTTCAATTATGATCAAGTTTAAAATAGCACAGACTCAAAAAATATTAATACTTTTTTTAACAAACATAAATCAAAACTATTTTGAGTCAAGAATCACTCTTGCTGATTATAGTTCCTCACAGTCTAAATTTGATTTTATGGTAGAGATAGCTTTTTCAAAACTTGCTCTACAGGAATGAGAAGGTCATATGAGTTCCTTACGTATTGCTATGAAAAATACACTTTTCTGTCTTGAAAAGACACGTTTGAAAATGCAATTTTTTAAAGGTCTTGGGATCTAAAAAAGTAAATAAAAGAACGTGTATAGAACAAGAATTCAAATCTTAAATTTTATACCAATCACTTGGTCACAGGAATCTTACTGAACCTGTGATACAAGAGTCAGTTATTGCATATGTGACTGAATATGAATGAGTTAATTCACAGGACTGTGAGATAGATTTGGACAGTCTTGAGCTTGACTTTCAAGGGGAATGTTGTACCAGAGGTTGTTTTGGTATTTAAACCTGAACTGTACTCAAGAGGAAAGAGCGTTGGTGCGAGGGCTCAGTCCAAGAGGAGAAATTGGTTGTACCTGGGAGGATGCACATGGCCCTGGTTAGCTGCCCAGACCTGTGGCTGTTTCATTCATTCTTTCTTTTAGGAAACTGATTTCCAATCTCTTTCCATTTCTGAACCTATCGATTTTTTTTCCTTAAGAGTGTGGACATTTGTAAGGAGAACTTAAACAGGTTGAGAAAATCAGATCAATTGAGAGTTACCTTTGGCAGACTAAATCAGAAACAGCACTAGTACCCCCAGCTAGCGGAATACCATAGGTTTAAAAGTTCCACGGCTGTGCATTGTTCATCTTTCCTTAGTTACTGTATCTTTCCTTTTCTTTATTACTGATTGCTAGGAGGTTTAGTGTTGTAAAGCTGCAGCATTTTTTAGGCATGCCATGTTGTTTTACCATCACCCTGTCAGTCTTCCCCATTGGATTTCCCCCCCCACCCTCAGCTCTCAAAGTGATTTGGTGTGAGGAAAGGAACGTTACACACATGCTAATGGCAGGAGACAAGAACCAAAATAACTTGCCTTCAGTCATCCAGTAAATCAGGGAGAAAGCTTGGAATAGAATAGTGATTCCTTCTCTTGTGTTTCTGTGCCTTAAAGGCTTAAGTTAAATGCCTACCAGCAAAGGCTCTAAACAAATTAGATTGGTGTTCTCTTCAGCTGTCAACTAACCTGCTGTAATGTGTCAAAGGATTATAAATCTAGCTAGGTATATGCAGCAAGAGGAACTCTGAAGACCCTTTCTCATGGATATTTGTGAACAGAAAAAAAAAAAAGAGAAAAAAGGTAAAGATTGTGTTCTGATCAAAATTTTAAAATAAGTCTGTGTTTCACTAAAATGAAACAAAGAGGCAAAGTTATGATTTCATGCTATTGATTCAAAGCTTGAAAACTGGAATTGAGAAACACTGGTATTGTGTGCAGTTTACCCGAGAAACTCAAAGGAAAGAAGAAAGGGAGGAGAGGAAGCAGAAGTGAGTCCCCACCTGAGAGGTGGTTAGATAACAGACCCCCATGGGCTGTGCTCTGCCTCTGAGGAAAAATCTGAAGCCCAGACCTTTCCACAGCTGCAGCAGGCACACAGGTGTTGCCCACTGGTGTCCATTTGTAGCTCTAGATTGCTTGCTAGAAAGTGAATTGAGGATGATGCTATGGGGCCTTTTCAGATTAATGTGAAGAGCTCTTCCCAGGAGAGATCATGTTCTTTACAAGCGTGTCATGTGCCTCTAATACACCTTGGGAACTGGCTTTATTCCACTATCCTTATATATCAAAACAGAAGTGTGTCTGCTTTGTGATTAGCTGTCTAAGTCCCTGTTTGTTAACTTCTGATCTTGTACTAAGCCTATCAGTACCAGGTCTATGCGCATTGCAATGGCACACGGCTTGTTCAGGATGTTGTTATAATTACGGTGCTGCCACAAAACACTGATTCATATCTGCACTGTTTACAGGCCTCTGACAATGCTATTAGTTCAGTACATAATTTAGCAGTAAGTTAATAAAGAGACATTCACCCCATTAGGCAAAACATGCTTGCTTTGCAGACAGTCATAAATTAGATCATGAATTATTGAATGTTCACTCTGTCCTGGTTTGTGTTAGGAAGTTTGATCTTATTAACTCTGTTTGTCTGTGTAGCTGTGTGTATCATTTTTTGAGCTACCATGGAATTGAAAAAAAAAGAATTAGCATGGGCAATCTACATGAAAAAAGGCAGGTCAAAAAATCCAAATCTGATTTTCATACATTATTTTCAAAGTTGAACATGTCTTACCATGGCTCATATTTTAGGTTAACAACTTATATGTCTTGTCATCAATGGAATATTTGACCATGTAATTTTGTTCTCTGTTGCCTGCACCACTTCACTTTTCGTTGGCTGAATCCTTCTTTCTCTCTTTTTCGTATGTGAGTTTGCATTCTTTATTCAGTATTGCAGATGCCCAATGTGTCTCTGAACTGGTATATACTGTATTATTTATCATTATTTGTGTTATGCTTTTCCTATTTTGAAAATAAGGTGGTAGGCTGTAAAAATTCTTTTATGACATGCAAGGAAAATAAAATTATATTTTAACAGATGAATTGTCAGGGAAAGAGAATAGAAGTTAATGAGTAATAAAAGGTACCTCTCTGGCTTGTGGTATTTGAAACTGATGAATTTTAGGAACCTCTTTATAGACATCAGTGATGGACATTTTTATAGAAGTTTTCTTTTGTAACACAAAGCATCAGTACCTTCTCCTCTTGCATTTCTGAGCTGTTTGCCACTAATTGAATTCCACTGCTTGTGACTAACACGTAAGCAAATTAGCATGGTACTAGGACTCTAGTTTACATAATGCCCATTGCACTAGAAATTCCATGCAATGGTACTGAACTGGTTAACAGGTCTCTCTCCACAGAGTTCCTTTATTACCCATCCTGCCTGAATTCCAGTCGGCCCAGAGTGCTGCAATAGCAGAACACCACCATGCAGCCAAATTCAAGTGATTATTTTCATCAACATGTTTGCACTGATACTGCGGTTACGAGTTTAAATAGCTCAGTGACAATTTATCTGGAGTAAGAAGTTTTCTGTGGTTGCAGACCTTAGAAATCATCAGCTTTCTGTGGAGTCTAGTATTAGTCAAGGAAAAAATATTTCATATCTGTTCCTGTACTCAACAGGTGTAAACCTCTGGGGTGCTATTGAATTTTTAATTTATTTCAATTTCCACAAAACCCAAAAATAAGATTTTTAGATGAAAAAAGAAACTGACTTGAGTGACCAAAAAAAACAAATTTTCTTTTAAGCAGCAAAGATCTGATTTAAAAACTTGGTCAACTTTTTCTTTCTGACAGCCAAAACCAGTAGTACATGGTGAGACAGTTCATACTCTGTCAAAACTCCAGGCTGTGGTTTGCATAAACAATTTGGACTTTCAGACTTTAGCCAAGCAGTATTTTTTGACAGTACATCATCATTGTTGTTACATTCCTTATTCCACTTTTACTGCACCTGCTAGAGCAGGAGTTCCCCACAACATGTGAGTTTTAGTATCAAACTTGCAAGATTTAGGAAAACTTTGTTTGGATGTGCTGCTCGTTTCATGCCATCCTCTGTGTTACTCCGAATCCTCGCAACACAAACAACAAGCTTTGCCGTTTTCTCTATGGGGTATCTGTTTGCAGCTGTGTTGTATGCAGCCTAATGGTACTGATGCTCTGAAGCTGGTGGAGTTTCTTACTGAACTTGAACAACGTGTTTTCTCCTCCTCCATTCGTTTTAAGGCTGCACCTATGTTGGGAATAGCTATTCCAATCACACCAAAGCAGGAGGGAGGGTTTTCTGCTTGTCGGTGCAAGCGCAGGGATGGCAGTGCTGCTTCGTTTTGTGCTCAACTGGCTGGGCCTGATCTTTGGCAACACTTTCCTTCTTTTGTGCTCAAGTTTCCCCATTTGTAAAATGGATACAGTGATATTATCTTTACCTCACGGGGGTTGTTGTGAAGCTAAAACGAGTTCATATTTGCAAAGCCCTTTGAGAGCCCCAGATGAAAAGTACTTGTAAAAATCCTCAACCTGGGATTGCCTCCTGGGTTATCTGTTGTAACTGGTTTTCCTGCACAAACCTGAACGCACTGCAGACAGTGCTGGTGTCAGCTGGGAGGATTTTAACTTGGATTGAGGAACAGCTGAGCAGTTCAGTGCCTTCAGCAGGCAAAGCACACCTCGGTCCCAAGTCAGTGCCTTGGCTGTCCGCTGGCTGGACACGCCACAGCCTGGCCCAGGCTGCTGCCACTCCCCGGGCTCTGGGCCTCGCAGCCCCCGTGCGCTGGGGACAGCCGGACCGGAGGGCTCCGAGGGTAAGTCATGCTGCGAAGCCGGAGCTGTCCCTGCCCTCTACCACACCTACAGCGCCTGGCCCGGGGCGCTTTCCAGTACCTGCCAAGCAGCCCTGCAGCTGGGAGGAGTTTGGCTGCTTACTGATGCCCTCATTCATCCCAGGCTTTACAGAGATTTGCTTTCTTTCCCTTTCCTGTATCCCAACACCTTACTCTCACAACACCCAACAGCTGCCTACACCTCCTTGTGCTCATTCTTCGCCTCTCCACTGTTCCACTCGGGCCTCAGCTGCTGACGGGCAGACATGACTCCTTGTCCTGTGAGCAGCAGTTTCCCTTCTGACCACCATTAGAGGCTGCCAGAGCCGCCCGGATCGAGCCGAGCCAGCAGCAGGGGCTGGATGCCCTGTGAGTTCCAGCACTGGGTTGCTAGTGCGAGTAGTTTCCGAAGGAAAGCATCGTTCATGGCAGTGGCAGGAGACGACACGCAGAGAAACTGAGGATAACTCGGCAGTTAGAGAACAGACGGAGGAATGGAAAAATGTGGTAAGAGCAAAGGATACCAAAACTGAGGATTGAGCTGGATGAGAAATGTAGAGGGAGAAGAAATGCAGGGTGGGAGAATATTTTGGGAGAGGGGAATAGAAAAAGTAAATATTAGTTCCTATAGATCTTGCAAGAGGTTAATAAAGAAAGTTTGATACAAGTTTGACCCCATTTAAGAGAACGCTTATGGAGCCCCTACCAGTCCCAGCATCCTGCCCACCCTTTGCCCCCTCCCCTTCCTGCCCTGTCTTGCCCATGCTTCCCTGTCTGCTTCCTCAGCCATCCTTTTGCTGCCATGAACTCGCCATCGAACATCGACATTTAAACACAACTGTGGGCCGGCCGGGGCTGCTGACTGGGCAGTGTCTGACTGGGCATTTGGGCAGTGCCTGGCCAGGCATTCAGGCAGGGGCTGCTGGCTGGGCAGTGTCTGCAGGCGTTACGTGGGGGAGCTGCTGGCCTGAGTCTCCTTGCACCTGTGTCTGTGCTGCACTGCTGCAAATCTTTTGCTTTCAGTGAAGTTGTGCTTCATTTCCAGTAAGTTAAGGTGGGAATCAGATCTGCTAAGTGCAAAATGGTCTTCAGTGTTTGGAGAATTGTTTTGATTTGTCCTTTGTACTTGTGTGTCTGGCTCATTTCCAACCCAGCAGCTTTCCCTTGACGTATGTTTGTGTACTGCAGTCCCAAACTCTGTTTGAAGAGGATGCTAATTATGCAGAGGACATTTTAAAAGAAATCATGTGGGAAGTGTAAGATCATAAACTCTGTACAAAATTACCACAGGTGTGGCTTACCTAGCAAGAGAGTTAATTTGCCTTGAGATATTCTGGCCAAGCAATAACTGAGAGCTTGATGGCACAGAAAATCATTTCATTACAAATGATTTAGAACATCTGTACCTCCAAAATCATTATACAGTGACACGATATCATTCTGCTTTCAGGATGTTTGTGACAGAGGAAAATAAATGATGAAAGAAAAGGTCCTCCTGTTGTAGAAGTACTTAAACTTGACTTTTATTCTAAAAGTTTATGCTTGAGTCTGTGTGCAAATTGAATGGGTGTCAGCTGCTCCTCCCTCAAGCCCATATAGCTACACCCTGTGAGATGAGCTACCATTAGTTAATAACTACTCCCCATGCTCAAAGTGTGCGTAAGGAGATGCAGCTCTTCTGGGAAGCATCAGACCAAGTGGGCTTTTGCTTCTCTCCTTGCACTGCATGGGGCTTCTATGTGAAACATTTTTAACCCCTCTGATTTTTATCAGACAAAGAAAGAATGGCACCTCTTTTTAGTGTTGTTGTTGGCTCAGCCATCAAGTAGATAGATGTGAAATTTTATCTGCATGGATTGTTTTTTGTTTTTTTTCCAAAGGTGCAGATTTGGAGAATTACATTTGGAGCTGAGTTAGAATTTACTGACATTTTTAGCACCTAAATTTTATTGACCATATTGCAGTCTGTCTTTATGAGTAGATTTGAAATAATACCAAGTCAATATTGTACCAAATTTCAAAATTAATATTGATTTAGAAATCAATAATGTGACACTATTATTATCATCATTTTCATAAGAATTATTATTTGAAGCGGAAGTTTCTTAAATTATATGAATACTCATTGCATGGTATTAGTTTTGACATTTTGGTAACAAATTCATTCCTACAGCTAAAAATTGCCTTGAATCTCCTTACCAGGTTTTTTTTTATTTAAATCAATCATTTAAAATACAAATACTTTGTGCATTTGGCAGCAGTACATTTTTAAAAGTTTTCAGTGCATGTGTCAACATATTTAAATTACACTGTTTCTTTATTTGGCTTGGAATAATTTAAATAACCTATTTTTTAAGTCTCCCTTGCCCTTGCAATCATTTCTCAAAGGAGTGCGGGGCTGCATCACTGCATAAATTTTGCTATCTTCAAATTCCAGGTCTAAGAAGACTTAAGAATATTATACTGAAGCTGAGAAAACATTTTTTTGGTACAAAATTAGGTCCAAATTGCTTTCGAATGCTAAAGAGAAAAAGTAAATCAGGGTTGCCTTCATTCACAAAAGTAGTGGCAAAATTACCTTCCAGGGAAACCTGCATTCACTGTCTTTCTCTCTCCTGGGAATGTGAGACTCCAGCTTCCAGAGGAGTAGTCAGACTACTAAACTGTAGGGGCTATGAAATGAATGGATTTTATTCTTTCCTCTCAAGGTTCTTTCACTTCCTCAAAGACAAGTAAAGGTTACTTGGGGCAGAGCAGCCTTCTAGTGAGCATGGTGTTTTGAAAGCCAGGTAGAGGCTGTGGACCAGGGTCTTCTCTTTATGGATGCCCTGAGGACTGTTCAGCAGCGATCTTACATGCACCTACATAAGTTGCTATTGTTGTTAGAGTTCATCACATGGAATCATTGAACGGTTTGCGTTGTAAGGTCCGAAGATCCTCCAGTTCCAACCCCACTGCCATGGGCAGAGAACCTTCCGCTAGACCAGGTTTCTCAGATCCCCATCCAACCTGGCCTTGAACACTTCCAAGGGTGGGGCATCCACAGCTCCTCTTGGCAGCCTGCACCTCACCACCCTTACAGTAAAGAATTTCTTCTCAGTATCTGATCTAAATCAACCCTCTTTCAGTTGAAAGCTGTTAACCCGCTGGCCTGTCACTATGTGCTCTTGTAAATTTCTGTAATGTATGTAAAGATTTCATCGAGTCAAAGCAGCAGGCAGAATTTCTGCCATCTTGCTATTGAGGATGCTCCCCTGAGTAATGGGCTACTAAGACTGCAATTTAAGGAGAGCATTACGTTATACAGAGTGCAACAGGTTCAGTGATGGAAACAGAGGCAATGAAAGTGTTTTTCTGAGATGACATTGGAGATAGCAGATTGTTGTTTTGACTTTTGTTTCTCTACCTACCTAAATTTTAGTTTATTCAATTTTCTTTTCATTCAGAGCGTATTAGGTTTGTTCAGGTTTTTTTGCTTGACTGGAAAATTTATTCAGCATAAACCAGTGTCATTTTTGTCAAGAAAAAAGCATCATAAAAAACAACTTTGACCTTAATTTTCCATTTTATTTCAGAGTTCAGTTGTAAATCTGTAGATGTTGCAGCCAAGAGGCATTTAGATATATAGAAAGATGAGTGGTGGTGTTTCCATTTCTGAAATTAAATCAGTGTTGCCGGTAGTTCAGCTATATGCCTTTGGCTTGAAGAGCTTGTCTAGCCAGGCCTTTTAGGATGAAAAATCAGGTGTCATATGTAGGAGATTATGATGACTAGGGAACTTATGTTTGCTCTCCTAACAAGAAGATTTGAGGACATCAAATGAAACTAATAAACAGCAGGAGAATTTTTTAAGTGGTAGCAAAGCTGTGAGATTCATTGATAAAAAACACTGGGGATATTGAGTTTACATGAGTTTTGGAAAGGTTAAATTTGTATAAAAAAATTTGTCCAGTGATATTAAGTGGGAAAAAAAAAAAAAGTATTTTTGGCTCAGAAAAGTCCAGCAGCTGAAAATGTATTCTGGGTAAAAAATTGTGTTAATCTTTTTCCTTTACCATCTGCTAAAGGCCATAGTTGGAAAGAAACCGCAGGCTAGATGGAGCCCTGGTCTGGTTTATCATTTCATGTAGCTTTTATCTTTTAGATGAGCGAACACCTTACTCCACACATTTTAGCTCCGAGCTTCCCTATGGCGGGATCATTCTGGCCATAGGGGAAGCACTGTTTCCATTAGGCCAAGGGCTGGATCTCTGTGTGACCCACTGGGTGCTTGGTAGGGATGTGGTCAGTAGGGTCAGCAGGGCAGCTCCAGTGCAGGTCCCCTTGCTGGCTGTCTTGCCTTGCTGCCTTGATGTGTGCCTGCAGCAGGGCTCCTACCAGGGGCCAAGGTTTTAATCTACTGCACAGGGTTTTGCTCTAAAGGTTTGTGACTGCTGTCTTTTCTGTTTCTGTTCCTGTTGGTAGCCACTAATGGCCCCTTCTTGAAATCAATCACTGCATGTCAGGATGTGCAGGAGCTCGAGGTAGTGCTAAATGAGCTCAACATTGCAGAGTTGCATTAATATGGCCATTTACCTGTGGTAATTTGCTGTAAACATATGGAAGATATTGATCTGGCTGGATTTCTACTCTAGATCTACTCTGTCAGTGTCTGAGCTGGCTTGGATGTCTCTGCATGGGATTTCACTGTGCCAATTTTGATGTAATATGAAGTGTCTTTGGGGAATATTTTCAGCCAAGCGGTGTGTGTGCATGCATATATCCATATATAGTCTCATAAACAGAAACCTTGTGATAGACACATTCCAAAGACATTCCACCTAAAAGGACAAACGGATCTCTTTGGGATGGCAGAAGGGGTTAACTCAGAGAGAGCCCCAGCTTTGCCCAGGAAGTTCTCAGAAACAGAGTAGAATGCAGAAAAGATTCAAAGTCCTTTAAACAATAAATAATCTGCTTTTTAGCCAAGTTTGTGTCTGGAGTGAAGTCTTGCAGCTTCAGTTTTAGGCCTTTAAGAAAAAAAAAAGATTAAAAAAAAGGAAATGCTGATGCATCCTCTATTGAAACTGTGTGAATAGGAACATATTCAAGCTTCTAAATATATTTTCTTCTAAGAGTCTAAAGGCTGCAGGGACTTTTCCATTCATAATTATATAGTGCAGTGTACTGTCTGTTTCTGACTTACAACTTCAAAAATAGAACTTATAGTCATAAATGAAACACGAGGAGAGGGATAAAGAGACACCGTATATGATAAGGAAGTGCTCTCTCTGCTAATATTTTTACTGATGTTATAGCCAGTCACTTGGGTTTTAAATTCAGTGACTGTTATGCAAACCCTTTAATACACTGGCATTTCATTAAGAGGCTGTTTTAAAAGAAAGCTGTGGGCACCTAAAGCAGTAGCAAAGGACAATCAATGTAAATGTCTTATGACAGTCCTGTGGCTGTGCTTCTTGTGTCTCAGGTCTCAGCCAGGTTATGTATCTAACAGGGAATGGAAACACAATCATTGCAGCCAATTACACATTCTAAAATTCAGAAGTATTTCCTGAAGTCTGACTTATTCCCTGACAATTTGAGCTCTGGTGTCTGTTCTGGCAGTGAAATAAAGCTCAAAGTCCTCTGGTGGGACACCTGCAGATGATGGTGGTAGGACCTATAACCCCCCTGGATGTGATCTGAAATTCTTGATTGCATTACTGTTGGCACTCTTACCTCCTAAACCATTACTAGACTCCCAGTACACGAAGGAGGAATTTCAGTTGTCCTTTTTTATTTTTCACGCAAACTTTGGGAGGACAAGAAGTAGGACTTAGTGCTAGTGTGTCCCTGGATATGGGAATGAGAAAAGTGACTGGGACTGCAAAGAAAAAGAGGGAGTGAGCTGGATCCACACGGGCAGGCTTTTGCTGATGTTTTTCCACGTCTTTTGTCTTCTGCCATTTGGGTAGGAATACTCTAGAGATCACTTTAACTTGAAAGGGTAAGTGGCTATTTTCTATGCCCAAAATATTGAAAAAATTCAAAGGAGTGAATTGTGGGGATAACCAACACAATTTCAGGTCCCCTTCCAAAACCTTATGGGGTTTGGAGGCTGTGGGTTGAAGGCAGGTGGTGTGCTATAGGACAGACCGAGTTTCCATTATATTGTAGTAAAATTTGCACACATACTTAAATGAGAAACATTTTATAAGATTTTTTTTTTTTAATTTCAATCTCTGGGTTGATAATCATTCCAGTGTCTGATATGAGTTGTGAGGCTGCAGAAGCACAGCACTAGACTTGAGCAAGCACACCCTGCTTTTCAGCAAGACTTGTTAGCTTAGCCATCCACCAACCTTTGGGCTCCGGGGGCCAACACACTGAAACTGGTTTGCCAGTGCAGAGGAAGAAACCATCTGCCTGGGTGTATCTGCTTATGGAAATGCTGTACCAGAGTTTGGTTCCTGTCTTTGCTCACACACACACACACACACACACACAC
Organism: Callaeas wilsoni; assembly: GCA_013398955.1. Classification (NCBI taxonomy): domain Eukaryota; kingdom Metazoa; phylum Chordata; class Aves; order Passeriformes; family Callaeidae; genus Callaeas; species Callaeas wilsoni. The sequence goes on along the minus strand of VWPU01002856.1, from coordinate 14,752 downwards.
ACACACACACACTCCTGCCTTTGTGCATGGTTGAGGTGTTTGCCATTCAACTCTCACTTCTGAAGACTTGTTGGAAGGGTGAGTGCAGCCAGGAACAGGCAGGGAGCTGCTTTGTTTGGTTATCCAGTGTTTATGCTGAGTATGCCTGGGGGCTGCAATGAGGGCTGGTCCCTGTTTGAGATGAGCCAAGAAGGTGTAGACTTTCCTCTGGAAAGCTTATTTAGACTGTAAACAGGAGACAAAGGAAGCGGGAAGCGGGCAAGGTTTTAATCCTACATTTGTAGACTATGAAAAAAGAACCTAGTGGAAGTTGCACACGAAGTATTGTGATGGCACCAGGCCAGCATTATTGGGGAAAAGCTTATATTTTATTGAATTTATTTCATTGCAATCGATTAATGCCATTGATTCAGAGGCTTGAAGGATGATGTTTTTCTCGCAGAAATGAAATATTGTGGGTTCAGTCCTTATTTATTTTCCTCAGAACTAAAGATAATTGTGTTTTTGCTAGAAGCACAGGTTAGGTTCAATACTTCAAATAGTGTCTTCATGTTAAATACAGTTGGCTTTACCATTTTATTGCATCAATATTTCCGCATATTTTTAAATCAAAATCAATCCTAGGATTTCAAATTTTTTTAATGTTCGGTTCTAATTCTGCTGTGTCATTTGTAAGTTACAACCCCCCCCCATCACAGCTTTTATCAAGTAGTATTTTCAGTAGTAACCATGAGATATTTGGAGTTTCATTATAAATCACATAAGTGTCAAATTTTGAGTTAGGATTGGCCATTACCTTCATCAGACATTTTCATAAGCACTAGTTCCCCTCTAGCTTCCAGAGACAGACAGGAATTTTATTACACTGATAAGTTTTATCTCTTTATTTTTGAAATAGCCATAGAAATAGTTTTACACTACTTTACAACGCCAGGAAGGGGTCTAAGAGTATACATGAATTTGCTACAGAAATTGGATCATGTCTCTAAGGATCATTATACATAAGGAAACTATGCCCTAAGGTACATACATGTCATTGGCATTTAGTGTTAGCTCTGTATTGTGTGATTTTAAAGACAGACCTGAAGAGTGCTAGAGTAAATGTGATATTCTTTATTCTGAATTCTTAGTGGAAATTTTAAAAATATATATATATTTTTCCTCTTGAAAGGAAGTTATATGAGCCAGTATCAATATGTACTTTTTTTACCCCATGTGCCATAAATTCTAGTTATTATGGGATAGGAAGAGTGTATATGGAACTTCCAAAAAAAAGGCAAAGTAGGTGAGAGTCATCCTTCTCTAACTAATGGATTAGACATATTCTCTTAAGGTCAGATAATGTAATTATGATTATTTGCTGACCTCTTGAAGAGAAGATGATAATCCTTTCAGCTTGCCACCTAGAATCTTGTGTTCTTGGTTGAAGTGCTGTGCTCTTGTGAGTTCCGGAAGAAAGAAAGAATCAACAGTTTTGTAGGGAAGCTTAGGCTAAAAAGGTTAGACAAAGCAGGAGCAAAGGAATAACGAGAAAGTTTAGTGGTTTTTTGTCTTACTTTTGTAGCCTATCTGATATCTCCATAGTGATACATGGAGGTGTATAACTACCTGATATATTCCATAGTTTTGCACTCATTCTCCCATTATAACTATTTTTACCTTGATTTCTATGCTGTGACTAAAGAATAAATAAAGTCCATATCAATTTGAGTTTTTCTGAGAAGGCAACTAAAAAAAAAAACATTCAGCTTTGGTTAGAAAGAATCTATGAATGCTGGCCATTCTGCAATGGAAAGCATGGTAACTGTACTTTGAAAAGCAGGGTTGCCCCGCTAATACCACTTAGCCTGGAGGTGTCTGGATGATAACTAAGACCTGTGGATTGCTGCAGGATTTAGTGTCACGACGTTGATCCACGGAGTACAGATTATTCTCTACTTCTTGTGTCTATAGTTGGTTCCAGTTAGCTTTGTTATGGAGCTGCAAGTGGGCTAATGTGTGTTGGCAGGACCATTTGGTCTTCTGGGGCTCTTAGCTGCCTCACTACGCTGCTATGGGTTTCCCTCCAGGGCACCATATTGCACATAGCAAGGGAACAGAATGATCATTACCAGTTGTCACCTACTATATGTCCAGTAAGTGCCTAAGGATTGTATTCGTCTTCTTCACTTACAAGTTGACTGAAGCGTTTATCAGCTTCTCAAGGATGTCTGCACAGTTTCTTGAAAACAGCAAAAATCAAACTCAGATGAATATAGTGAAGTTTAAACCCTTAAAAATAGGGGTTTTTCCTTAATACAAGCCCTTATCTGCTTTGACGATAGCGACAACTGTCATTAAACCTGAGTCCCTGACCTTCCCCCTTAACAACAAAGGATCTCTCATAGTTCTTCTGTCAGTTGAAACTGGCTTGGATGTGTTCTTTATTTAACTATCTAGAGTCCTTCCTACCGGATTTATACTACAAATGTTTTGTAGAATATGTCCATTATGTTAAAGAACTTAGATGAGCTAGTGTGCCATATGAACACCTGCCTAACTCATAATTTGTTACCTGCGTGGGGAATTCTACCGACTTGAATAAATTTAGGTGTATGCTTAATATTTGAGAGCAGGCCTGAGGAGAACAACTTGGGGATATTGATGGATGAGAAGCTCAACATGACCTGACAACCTGGCAATGTGCATTGGCAGCCCAAAAAGCCAAACCTATCCTGGGTTGCATCCAAAGCAGCATGGGCAGCAGGGTGAGAGAGGAGGTTCTGCCCCTCTACCCTGCCCTTGTGAGGCTCCACCTCGAGCACTGCATCCAACTCTGGGGGCTTCTAGTGAAAGACTTATTGGAGTGAGTACAGAGAAGAGCCATAAAGATGTGTGAGGTTTCTCCCAACCCAAACCTTTCTCTGATTATATGATTATATGACAATACAACCACTGTATGTGTTGTTGAAACTACTAGGATCTCTTCTGTTGGACTTGTATTGTGCTCTTTGGATTATGAGGCAGATCTTCCCCTTGGCACAGGTCTGTCACCATCTGAAACTAACTTACAGGTATATGAATATAAAGCCAGGAAAATATATTGGAGAGCTGTTTGCAAGGGCAGAATAATTTTATCCCTAAGGGGTAAGACCATGCACTTCATAATCTGCAAGAATTTTTTTAGACTGAGTTTACTGACTTTTTTTGCTATTATCCTTTTAGGTTTATATTGTTGCAGCACGTGCATGTATGTTCTTGAATATTTTATTTATTTATTAAAAATGAAAAATTAACCTTAAGAGGGAGAAAAAAGCCTACAGATGTGGAAAGACATAGAATCATAGTAGCATAGTTTGGTTTGGGTTGGAAGGGACCTTAAAGATCGTCTAGTTCCATCATTGTCGCCTTGGGCAGCGACACTTTCCATTAGACCAGGTTGCTCAAAGCCCCTCCTAACCATGAAAACTTCTGACATTAGAGTAAACCACCGAACCCGACCATTGAGTGCGACACTTTCCATTAGTGATATTTTCTCAGAAGGGAAGCATGTACTTTTTCTCAGAAGGGAAGCATGAACTCTGTGTCCTTTCCAAGTCTGACCAGTTTCAAATAACTGTGTTCTTTTTTGTCGTTTTGATCTGCGTTTGTTTTAAACAAAAGCAGCAGCAAAAGAACATGACAAAAACCATACTAAATTCTCAGAGTTCTGATAAACTTAGGTAAAGCTTCATTCTCCCTCTCTGTGCTTAGACCCCTGATCAATACCCAGCTCAAGTGTTCTTTTGCTGTAAAGAGTTACATCTGATAGTTGACTTTTATGTATAGATACATAGCAGAAATGGGAATATTTTTAGCAACCCATATTTGCTTCACTGATTGTCCTTTCAGACGTGCAGAAGAACACATTTGTTTACAATATGCCTCTTTCTTCTGTACCCAAAGTACTCAGAGGCATTTCACAACAAATGTACTCCACAAGACCAGCAGAGTCTCAATTAATCTAGTTCTTTGGAATTTGCACTTTTCACTTGCCCTCATTTGCAAAGAAAGGATGGTCCAGTAGTTAAGTCATTAGCCTGCTGCTTTGGAGATGGATTTTACTGCTCTTAAGTTGTAGATTTCCTTTCCAGCTAGAACAAATTTTTCAGATAAGGAGAATATAACTTCATCTAACCAAGACATTGAGGGCAATTTTATGTTCATCCTCACATGCTGTAGTAAATGCTCAAAGTAAGACTATGAGGGAATTTTATTAGTATTCTAATTTTAAAAAAAGATATTACCATGCAGCAGATCTTGTAGCCTACAGTCAGTGTTGAAAACATAAAGAATTTAACTTGAGTAAGTTATTTAACATCAAACATTCACTTTTAAATTATCTGCATTTTTTAGGACAGCATTTTTATTATGACAACTTTTGTATTACGCTATGAGGTTTCCTTAAGAGCAACCATAGTAGTATTAATAGCATGCAGCAGGACTGTTTTTTAAATCAACTGTATTGTTTAGTCAAAACTGTTTAAATGAAGTCTTCAAAGACAAGTTGTTTATTACTGATTTCTATCACTATAGTGCATGTAACCCCAATTAATGAAGGAGGATGGTAGGTGTGAGTAATTGGGTAGACTCCAGTTTGGATCAGATATGTCTTTTGGAAGGACTGAGTGCTCTGTCTTATTGCTTGTGAAGCATATTGCAGTAAGTCTATCATCTGCCAAACTTGGACTTGATGATCCCTGTGGGTCCCTTCCAGCTCATCACATTCTGCAATTCTGTGATTCCCAATGAAGTATTCCTCATTTTATAGCACTGCTAAAAAAACCTCTGTTTCGTCCAAAGTAACAGCTGAAGCATTCAGTACCTATGACTCTTTGTTTTTCCTGTAGGGTCAACGATTGCATCTTGCGAGTGAACGAGGTTGACGTGTCAGAAGTCTCCCACAGCAAAGCCGTGGAGGCCCTAAAGGAGGCTGGTTCCATAGTGCGATTGTACGTCCGGCGAAGGAGACCTATACTGGAGACCGTGGTAGAGATCAAGTTGTTCAAAGGACCTAAAGGTAGATAAGAAAATTAAAAGATCTCCATTTCAAACTAGATGTTTCACCTCTCTCTTGTAGCTTAAATGGCATCTGACCTTGTTGATTTGCTGACTGGTTGACCTGTCAAATACTGAAATGTAGTTAATTTAGGCTGGTAGAACTTGAATTCATGGTTACTTCTCTTCCTGAAATACAAAAGAGTTCAAGGAGTTGTGGTTTGCTTTGTTTGATGTTTACTGTAGAGATGGCTCGTTTCCTTCTGATGAGACACAGAGATACTATGCTTTACATTGGCAGCACATACACTACCTCTAAAGTTCCTCTACTGAGACCTTTGACTTTCATTTAAGGTGCTGTTGAATGTGGAGTTTCTGAATTCTTCCCTTTTTCAGAAGGCTTTTTGATTATCTGCCTTATCCTCTCTACTTTCATAATGGTTTCTTCTAGAGCTATCTTTGGAATATGAAGACAAGAATACCAACTTACCCAGATACACAGGAGAATTTTATTTTATTTTATCCTTCAACAAAATTATGTGGAAATCTAGCACAAAACCTTCACTAGTCATAATAATCTTTATCGCTTCCAGCAGAACAAAAAGACAACTTCCTTTCTGGAAGCATTTTTCTTCATAGCTAACTTCTGGACAAAGAAAATGCATATTTTCACAGTAAATGTGAATAGAATGGACAGCAGTTAATTTTTTTGGATCCATAATAGCTATTTCATAATCAGGTCTCTGACAAATGTATGTGTGTCTATATATATATGAAATGAAGATATTTGCATGTATCTTAATATATACAGTGCACATGAGATTACCCTCCCTGTTTTATCTATAGTGAATAATCTGCAGCTTTTTCAGTGTTCTCCCTTACATGTCCTCTCATGTGAATATTATAATATGCTTCTCCATAGGGATTTTTTATACCAGTAGTGGAGTGTATTTAATATATTGAGACATATTGTTGAGATTGACCTCTAATACTCAACAAAGATAGTGCAACACTGAAAACAGTGCACTCGTTGACACTGCAGTGTATTCATTATGCTCTGCTCTTGGAGAAGAGTAAGATACATTTAAACATGCATCTGATGGTAAATCTCCAAAAGTCTCGATTCTTGTGGTCGGTTACGATACTGGATTGTTTTCTAATAGAAAAGCATCTCTAATGGTATTTTGTATGCATATGAACTTAGAGTAGAAGTGCAGGCAGTGTTTCTAAAGATTTGGAATTAAACTGTGTGATATGATAGTCATTTTGAGAGACCTAAGGCTAAAGAAGGTAAAATTAACATGTCCTTTGTGGTTGTGATGAAACAGTAAAAATTATTCACTGTAACGGAATTTTTGCTACATTGTGGAAACCAACAAGAGACACAATCATTATCTAATAATTGGTTTGCATCATGTTTGTTTTGAGTGTATGCCTGAAACTATTTATTTTTACAATTATTTTCATAAAACAGAATGGATACCAAAAAAGTGCCTTTTATGGCAAGCTAAAGAACTTTTGCTGCTTACTGCTGAAAATATGATTTTGTAGCTATATTCTTATGTGAAGTTTACTACAGATAAGTGCTATAAATAATGAATTTTATTGGTAAGTTGAATTTTTTTTCCACTTTTATAGAAACAAGTTAACTGGAACTTGGATAAAAAATAAGTTGATGGGCTAGTTTTCTGCAAAAGGCAGGGAGTTTGCCTTCATAATTCAGGCAGTAAGGAAGCATGCTCTATTATGCGTTCTATATTCCACAGATGAAAAAGCAAAATGAAGAAAATAAATACTTTATAATTGGGATGAAAACCTTATCAATAGTATTTTTAATACCTATAGCAGTTTTCCTTTGATTTTTTTCAAAGTCTTCCATGAAAAAATTATCTGTTGAGAGGCATCAAACTCATAGCAGAAGTTGAGAATAAAACCTGTGACTCTTGGCTGTAGTCACTCCTCGTATGCTTATCTCCTCGTATTTCCAGCGATTTATCTGTGAATGCTCTTTCACACCATTACTATGCAATGTAAGAATCACTTAGTATTTATATAAACAGTGTTTCTGACTTCTCAGAGAGAAATCGGGACGCTTTGTTGCCCAGAGCAGGATCTGAAAAGCAGCATGGTAGCTTCCACACCATTCCTTCTTTCATGCTCACAAAATTAATATAGAAAGTAAATTTGTTTTTTAGACAAGAAGGTGGAGTAGCAAATATCTTTTCAGTTCTTTTCCCGGCTAACTCTGTCAGTATATAACCCAGCATTTACTGAATTCATTCCTTACTGCCCTGAGAATTTACCACATGAAAGCAAATCTTGGCTTCCATAATACTAGGTAAATTCAGAGATCCCTAGCTGTCCTGTCTGTGTAGTAGATTTTATCTTTCAGCACTTGAAGCTGGTAAAGGAGGAAATTTGCAAGGCTTTTTATGCAGAGGTCCTTTTAATTTTATCTGAGATACTCAGGATGAGGGCTTTTACAAGTTATCAGTCCATGGAGGTTGGTTGGGTTTTTTTAATGGGTGTTAATTTCTGTAGCTAGCAACCACCATATAAAAGACATTGATTAATTTGGTGAATGTATTTTGAACATAAGATGTTAAATAGGCATTGTCTGGTGGTGGCTTTGGGCGTGTGATGGGGGAATGGCACAGTAGTGTGCTGCTAAGAGGTACTTTCTGAATGCAGATCCCCATGCAGCTGTTCCTGTTGCTTTACAAAAAGGCTCTCCTGAGCATCATATGTGCTAAACCTGTAACCCTTCCGTTTTATTTTTGGGGGGAAAAGAGGTAAACAAAGACACAAATGACTTGGGTAATAGGAAAGTCAAGGGTTCAAAGAGAGCTGCGGCTGTGTAGGCATTTAAAGCTGATCATCACTTTGACACACCTGATTGCTAATACTGGCAGATAGCCATAGTCTGTGTCTTGGAGGTGATTGCTAACTGTCATCCTGGCAGGCTCTTCCTCTCTTTGATGTGCTTGGGAGATTGTCTTCTGTATGCCTCTTGCATGTCTCTTCTGTCAGGCATACAGTTCACTGTATGGCTTTGCAAAGGATTGAGTGGCCAATAGTAGATGTTTTGTTTCAGTCACTTCCAGGGCCCTGCAGGTTTTAGCAGCCAGCATTTCTACAATGGATGACAGCTGTAACAAAGGAAAAATATATTTGCAGCCTTCTCATTGAAAATCATTGGGATTTAGACACTACTGAAAATCTGTCATTAAGTCATATGCTTTTCTTGCTCTATATTGAAACAAGACTAGCAGTAATGAGAGTGGATCGCACATGCTGCAGTGTTTGTTCCTGGGGAGGAAACAAAATGCCGGCATTCAAAACAAAGCAATTTAATGGTGCTGTCTGGCTTTGTAATAGAACTTGTGCATTAGCTTCCTGTAAGACCATGCAAAGAACTGTGTATGGGCAGTGAATTGTGAACTTCAGTCACTATTCAGGGATTACAGTGCTCAATCCCGCTTCATTGCATTTGACTGGAGGATTTTAAACCAAACTAGTTCCACTGACCTCAAGATTTTCATGCTGTCCTATCACACTCCAAATATATTTTTACTAAACCCAGATGCATTGAATAGTATGCTGATGCACAATTAGTTATAGAAATTAAACTTGATTTTTTTTAAATTTCATTTTTTAAATGATCAGTCAAAAAATGCATTTCTACTATTGTAGAAAATTTCTGGCAGTCAGAAACTTGGGTAAACCCAGAGGCCATGTAATATATTACCTACCTACCTGCCTACCTACCTGATAATTTAAGCTCTGATATAATGTACCAGGAAAAAAAAAAAAAGGCAGAAAATAAGGATTCTAGTAACTACAGAGTAACTATAGCAGATCAGATAATAAACTTCTGTATGAAATGTGGTGTCTTAAAAGACAACAAAACTGCAGAAATGAAGTTCAGGGTATGTGAAGCAGAACAGCTGAGTACCAGGAAACTTGAGAGGAGAAATGTCAGACTTAAAAACACCCACAAATGGAACAACATAAAGGACAGCTAATTTTGCTATCTGGATATTCTAGTGGCTTGAGTATAAAGTCATAGAGAAACAGGATTACTTTCCCACACCCTTCGTGATAATAGTGCTTATCGTTACAGTGTTTGAGCTGTGTCGGGATCTTGCCACGATGACTGGACCTGTCCTTCTGTTCACAACATTTTTGATGAAAAGGCTCTGGACAGACCAGCAGCTCTGTCACTTTCTGTTTTCTAAAAGCATGCTTTTTGCTCATTCCTGATGAATTCAGCCAGTAACACATTCTCATGAGGTCCACTCCACCCTTCTTTGGACACTTAACAAAACATGTTTAGGAGCACTTAATTCTCCACTCTTTCTGCTCTCAGAATTGGGGCCATATCAAAACTTTTCTTTTAATCCATTTGGAGTGTGATTATGTTTTGGGGTTTCAGATTAAAAATTAATGCATCTCTTAAGCACTGTTCAGTCCAATTCTCTATCTCCCTCTGGATGGCTGTCCTTCTTATCTTAAATTTCTTAATCAGCAAAGACTAAGCTCCTAAACCAGACATCTCAATAAAATATGCAAAACTAAAATGGGATTAATATAAAGGGCATAGTGCACATTTATTTTGAGAGTTATGTATATCTGTCTAAATGTTAGACTACGCCATTGGACATAACCAGTTCCAGAGTTCCCATTGCGTTGTGTTCTGTGCTGAACTGAAACGACTCTGTGGCACATGGTAGATTTTCTTTTCCCATAACTATGTTTTATTCTTGACAGCACTGAATAATGTCAGTGGACGGTAATGAAGCCTTCTTACTATAATAAGAAAAGAATCAGTATGGTTTAAGTAGTGTATTTTTTAACTCTCTGATAAGTTACGAGATTTTCTTGAGAAGATGCAGAGATTTTTCACCATCAATATAAGGTATGATTTCACTGTAGATTTATCTTGGATTGTTACTGAAATGTCCTCTAGTCCGTTACTGTCTGTAGTTTCCTAGAGGTTCATGCTCCTTTTTTCATATGAATAGACATATTTTAATTTGGATGATGGCTTCATTGGAATGATCTCTTCTGTTCTGTTGCATAGATAGTATCCCAGCTTGCAGTGACAACTGAAATAGTCACAAAAGTACAGTTCAATTATGTGTATTTCAAAATATCTGCTAAAAAAAAAAAGGGTGTTCAATTCAGAATAGCAGAATAGCGGATTGATTTTAAAAGAAAATTTAGAAGTGCTACTTTCAGTAAGGAAAAGAGGAAACATCACTTTTTTTCTAGCAAAGCAAAGTCAAAAGTTACCTTTTTATCTCAGGTAATAACTACAGCACTTAAAATGAAAGAAGGGGCTTTTTGCAAACAAAGAACTCCAATTATTTATTTCCCAATTTCAGACAACAGTGAGAGCTTTCAGATCTTGCTGTTTGATAACTGACTGCAAGTGCTTGCTTCAGACAGATGATGGTACTTTTTTTTTCTTTCTTTCTTTTTTCTTTTTTATTGCAGCTATCACGTCTTCTACTTTAATGGTCTGTTTTCTCTAATTTAAGAGACACTAAATATGCCATAGCAAACTTTAGCATGTGGGAATAGGGGGTTTTATGGCAAATTAGGCAGATATTTTCTTAATTAAGAAATGTTTAGTTAGGTCCAAAGTGTTTTCAACGGAATTGTTTTTTCACATTTTGAACAGAACCTTTTCTTACGGTCTTTGAAGTATTTCAGTGTTATGATCTCATCAGCTGTGAATTTACTTCTGGTTTTCGATGTTTTCCTCCTTCTGTGCTCTGGGAATCTTTATCGAAAACAGAGCAAAATGGGACATCTTATAAGACAGAACTGTATGAAAATGAGGAAGCAGGCAAACTTTCTCAAACCTGGGTTTAACAAACTATTTTGGTTCTCAACTCTAATTTAATTGCTTCACTTCATATTACTGTAACCATATCACTTACTTCAGGTATTAGTAGAAAACCGCCACAATTGAAACTAAATTACCATTTATTGTGAAGTGTCTTTGCTTGAAGGAACTCGTATTTCCTCCAATTAGCAGAAAGTGCTTCATCAAACACTAATACATAATTTTCCAGTTTTAAGATAGCGACTCAAGCCATCATTTATAAGTTAACATCACTAAAAAGCATGGCTTCCAGACTAGGATTGTCTGATGTAAGAATATGTGAGTATCTGATAGTTTATCACATGAAAATTGTATTCTCTTGAAAATCATAAAATTAGAAGGCTTCATGATAGTGCTATAAAAGCCTTTGCTGTTTTCCAGTTATATTTTGACACATTTGTGTTGCCAGTGCCTGATGTGGTAAAAGTGGTAGGTTGTATCTGCACCTTTATATTTCACGGACCAAGGATCATGTTCTTTAATTTAAGTGATGATAAATGCACACAGCTGCTATTATCATATTCTTCATTATGGTATAAATAAAATACCAAATGTATTATCTGCCTCTGGTCACTAAAGACTTGCTATCTCATTTGTGTAAATTTCTTTGAAAAAAACCCACATTGATTCTGTGAAGTGGTTCCTTCCATTCCTGAAGAAAGGTGGTTCTTGTATACAATTTCACAAAATAATAGTTATTATTAGAGTGGCATTTCGGTTCTAGCTTTTCAGGCTTTTTCTAAAGTTGTTTTGTCTTCAGTGGAGAAAGAAGGTAAATCTGTCATGTTTTATGTTAGAAATGCAGTTTAATGACAGGAAGTGGTGGAATCAGCTTGTCGTCACATCAGACCTAATTCACACCTCTTTGGAGATTAGTAGTCAGTCATTAAATAAATAATTTTCCAAATAAAAAGGATAATTTGAAATGAAATTCAAAATCCCTCCTTCTAGCTGGTCATCTCACCTAAAAATGGAGCTGTCCTGTGAGTTGTAGGATACTACTTGCTTGAAGTCTTTTATAGTTTCATGATAACTATGATTTTCCCCTTTTGTATTTAACTGTTATTTTCAATTAGCAGTAAAGAAGTAAACAGCATGACTGGGAGGACTGTGCAGCAATATTATATGCACGTATTTTGTCTGGTTTTCCCTTGAAACTATTTCGCTCTCAAGAACTCTCCAAGCAGGTCTTAAGAATCCTGTGTTCATACGCAAAATGAACATCTAATCTCATAGTAGATTTTAAGTGTCATTTTCCAGAAATCATTCACAAAGAGTAAGGTTTCCACTGGAATGAACGTTGCTTTCTGCAGCTCCATCATGCTAACTATTTCTGAAGTGGTGCAGTAGCAATTTCAAAGCGCAGTGCTGTATTTTAATAGCCAATTGAGGTGGCTATAAAAATCCAGCACTGTGCATTAAGATCATTACTAAGTTGCTTCAGTAATACTTACTGATGAGGCAGCTTCAGCAGAACACATTTCATGTTAATGAACTGTGGCTGCAATAGAGCAAAAGCAGCAGCTCAGGGAAAGATAGATATAGGCTTGGATGCCAACAAACTGGAGATTTTGTTTCAAGAAAAATAAGCTTTGGCTGATTGCTTTTTGTTTTCAGTGGAGAAAGAAAATAAATCTGTCATCTTTTGCGTTACAACTGCAGTTAAATGGCAGAAGATGGTGCTATGAAGTTGTGTCACATCAGACCAAATTCAACCATCTTTGGAGCTAAGCAGATCATTGACATTTCAATTGACAAAATTTTCTGTGCTTGTCCTTTCTGAATTAGGTAGGAATTTTGGGTTATTATCCAGTTGCCTAGATAGTTTCATCAGCTCTAAGTAGAGACAGCAAGAGGTATGGTGTTCCAGTGTGACCTTGGTTTTTATGGTTCTCTCATGAGGTGTTGGCCCTTTTGCTGTGGTTACTTCTGAGACTTTTGCTGCAAATCAAGAGCTATTAGCATGACTTACTAGATTCCCCTGATACTGTCCTTGTCACCTCCACAGGTTTAACTCTTAACTTTATTCTGAAAATTCGAGAGAAGGAAGATGTCAGCTTTTTTTTTTCCTTTTTTTTTTTTTTGGGTTGCTTCCTTTAGAGAAAGGGCTTATTAATTTCTGTCCTCAGCTGTTGGATAAGTGATGTATGCATCTCCAGGTTTGGTTCATATGTCCTTCTGGGTGACAATAAAGCAGACCATTTAAAAATTCTGTATTTTATTTATCCTGTCCTTGTGGAAATGCTTCAAAGGAACTTGCTTTCTAAATGGATTTCCCAGTTACATAATGATCTCCAGCGCACTGCTGAAAAGTTTCTTGGAACATCTTTTGTCTTGGACTTGTATGAAAAACTGTGATGTGTGTGCTTTGGGATTCTACTTGACATTGTGTCCTTTTACTCTATGTAAATTTTAAAAATCCCAAAGACTAAGTGCCTTTTTTTGTGTGGAGACAGAGTTTTTGCAAGAAAATGGACACATGGTGCACCAGCCATAAGGACAAGTGAACAGAGCATGTAGAAAACGTACACGGCGAGAGAATGCTGATTCTTCAAGGACAGAGGGAGAGCAGCCAAAGAAAAACATAAACAAAAGATAGAAAACTGTCTGATGATTTGTGTGAATAGGTGCACGGTAGCCAGGCGAACAGAGCGAGAGATCCAATTAAATCATTACATGTTTTATGTGTGTATATTGCTTTGCCAATCATGTAATGTGTGGACGCCTGGACAGGGGGGGCATAATGTATAATAAGGGTGCTTGGGGGGAATAAAGTGGCATCTGCTGGATTCATATTGGATCGTGCGTAGTCCGTTTATTCCCGCAAAGGGTGACCCCGACATGATACGGACACTGGACGTGATACGGACATTGGATCAGAGACCAGCCCGGCCGGGGAAGTGGGCACCGAGGAACGGGAGGACCGACTGGGTATACTGAGTCAACCGGCTGGACCGGACTCAGGCGGACGGAGGACCGGGAGAAAAACTACAACCTTCGGAGGACGGAGGGAGCTGCAGGAGAAGCAGACTGCGGACGAAGGACCGGGAGAAAAATTACGGCCTTCAGAGGACAGAGGGAGCTGCGAGAGAAGCAGACTTCAGACGAAGGACCGGGAGGAACATGGCCAACACCGGGATTCGGCTGGGACCGGGCAGAAAGCCGCGGTCGGAACCGGAAAAAAGTTACGGCCTCCGGGGTGAAGATACGTTGCAACGAGTACTCGAAAAAAGAGGTAAAAACAGTCGGTGTGGCTATGGGGCACTGCAGAAGAAGGGTCCATAGTCAGGTTATTATTAAAAATCCTCTCCGTGAGAGGGATAAAATATGATGAGCCTACATTAAGGCATTTGTTGTTATGGTGTAGGAAAAAAGGTTTTTCACCAGAGCCCCATGTGGCTTTTNTTGTTATGGTGTAGGAAAAAAGGTTTTTCACCAGAGCCCCATGTGGCTTTTGATGTTGCTACCTGGGAGGAGATTGGGAAAAAACTCAGGAAAAAAAACAAAAACAAAAACAAACCAACAAAAAAAAACTATGGGACTCTATTAGTAATGAGAAAAAAGGAACCACGAAAGTTCGCAACAGTTTGGAAAACAATACTGACTGTACTTAAAGATATGAGAGCTGAGCGTGCTGCGACCGCCGGCGCTACGCAGGCGTTTGCCGCTTCACCTACGGCGTGTCCAGCAGTTAAAGCTTTTGAACCCCCGCTAGCAGTCCCTAGTTTGCCACCAGATTGTGAGACGAATGTTGTAGTGCAAACCTCTGCTCCGCCAGAGGAGAGTCCGGGGCTGACGATGTGTATAGAAGTCGACCTATCGCCCCGGCCCCGGCCCCCCCCC